>JAYESA010000008.1:28974028-29279028 GCA_036927795.1 Iris macrosiphon | reverse complement strand
ATGTCATAAACATGTATCCTATACAGAATCACCATGAATATCTCAGGAAGATTCTGTCTCACGAATAGTGTCAAGTGTCCTGGGTTATAGTGTACTTGGTAAGACCAGTACGAGAATGTAAAGGGGGTCACGAATGTCCATCTCTAGATGACAATACACAACATCGCGTACGGTGTTGGCACCCGACTAATAATCGGATGCTGAGCAAGTCACACGGTCCTAGGTTAAGCATGCACAGCAATATAAATGAAGCAAGGAAAATAAGTAACAATACTGCAGAGTTTGGCAAGGTACACTTGCCCGAGGTTCTGGCTCCAACTGTAGCTCTGGTCTCAGTGGGAATCGCAGGTACTACTCCGGTTGCTGAAATAAATATCACCATCAGTCTCAGAAGATATCAAATAGCTAGAAACGCCTGTCCTTAAGTCCAATTCGGACACAAGGGCAAAAATGATATTTCCGGGCCAAAGCGGGGTCCATTTGTGGGCCACTTTGCACCAAAAAATGTGTCAGGGTCAAAGGTCTCCAAATTCCTTAAACTTAGTGTCTACAAGTCAGGAACAATGATACGAACCCAACGGAACTTCCAGAATTGGATTCCGATGAGCCGATCACAAAATCGCCCGTCAAGTGGAGCCGGAAGGGCCCACGATACACGATTTTGTCAACGTTCTCAGAATCGAACCAAATTTGGTTCACAGGACCAGCGTATTTCTACGAGTCCGATGGCATAAGTTTCGTCTCGATCTGACGTGTGTACACAAAATTACAGCGTGTTCCAGAATGGACGGATACGGGACGTTGTCGGCGGATACGCGTTGATTCCGGTGTGCACGCACATCCAAATTAACTTCTGCGAAATCCCACACATCCGTATCAACGACGCGCACATTTCGGTGAAGACCGCGTGCGACTAAGTCGTCCCGTTTGGCGGGGCGTACTCAGTTCCGGGGTGAAATAGGGCGTTATTTTTCCTGTTTTTGGATCACGGTTTGCGATCACCACAGGACGTGATGCACCGAGCGGGTTGTACGGGCACCGAGAGGGTTATACAGTCTACGCGTTGCAACTGACGGAATCGAAAACGGAGTTACGAGGTGAGAGAAAAAGTTACCTGAACTGGGCTCCGAGAAGTCTGAATCTCACGTGTCTTGCTCGTGTCCTGCGTCCGTGTCCGGTACTGTTGCTCGTCCTAGGGTTAGGTTTAGGGCACGATGCCGGAGTGGGGAGGTTGCTGGCGGCCGGAGGTAGTCGGGCTCGGGGTCGGCGAGGCCAGCTAGGGCGGCGGCTCTGTGCAGCTGGCCGGAGCGGTTCAGCCGCGGGGCGGAGGCTCGGCTGTGGATTTCAGTTGGGGCGGTGGTCGGGTTCGTTGAGCTGCTGTGCTCGCGGCGGATGGTGGAGTAGGAAAGTCGGGCTGGGCAGACTCGGCGGCGGCGGAAGGATATCGACGGGGGGTCTGGTCGAGGCGGCCTGGATCGAGCGGGGGTGCGGCGGAGATGGGGGCTTTGGAGCCGGGTCGGTGGAGGAAGGGGATGTCGACAGGGGTGATCAGAGCTGCGGCTAGGTCGCGGGGGTGCGGCGGAGATGGGGGAGCCGGCGTGGGGTCTGGTCGCTATGTTCGAGGCGAGGGAAAGAGGAGATGACGACGGGGGTTCTAATCTAGGGTTTCCGAGGCTGGGCACGGAAGTCGAGACAGCTTTTATAGGCCGCTACAGGAATTTCGGCGGAGGCTAGGGTTTTCCAATTGGATTTCGGGTCCGGGTCGGGTTTGGCTCGGATCCGACCCGACCCAATATGCTGTTTTGGTTCAGATTTGGTTTGGTTTGGTTTGGTTCGGTTCGGTTTTACTTATCCAATAGCTTTTAGGGCTTTAAACGCGTTTCGGGAGTCCAATAAATTCACCAAAAAATACCCTATGTCCAATTTTCTATTTTACACCATAAAATATTATTTTCATAATATTTTAATATTATTTAACAGCAACTAAAAATCATTTAATCACAAAATACCTTGTTTTAATTACAGAAAAATTATGAAAAATCTAAATTAAAATTTCTGAAAAATCAGGGGGTTTACAATCTACCCCCCTTAAGAGGATTGCGTCCTCGTAATCAAAGAATAACCGGTCAACAGAGATGACACGGTTGCAAACATTGTTCGAAGCACATCACGATCAAGGAGATTCAAGGATGAGAGTATAAGAATAACAAATAAGAAAAATCATTTCCCTAAGCATTAAAGTTATACAATTTCCCGGATGAAGGAAATCTAGAAGACTATAGTTTAGAAAACTAGGTTATCACTTAAGAACATACTAGGTTATCAATTATAAAAGCATACTAGGTTATTAGCGAGTTCAACATTACTAGGTTAAGGCTGAGGTCACGAATCAACATGCAAAAACTAAAGCAAATCTAGAAGCATGTAATTAAAAAAACTTATGCGCATTAGCTACTCCATGAATCTGCGCGTCCTCCAAAGTCATCGCGAAAGCTTGTCCGCGTCCTTGCGGTGGATTCCTCTGCTGCTGCTGGGCCTGCTGGAAGAGTGCTGCTTGTGGAGCCAAGGGTGGCCTTGGTTGATACCCTCCTGGTGCTGGTAGAGCTTGTCTGTTTAATATCAGTGCTCTCTCTCGATGATGAGGACAATCCTTGGCTAAGTGTTGGTTGGTTCCGCAAATCAAGCATAATCCTAACTTGCGTCTGCAGTCCCTCTCAATATGGCCTACCTTGCCACAGTATTGACATGTAGGTGATATCTGCGGAGAGGCTCTGTGTCACGCCCCAGTCCCTAAATACGTAGGACTAGGAATACGTAACACGCCAGCCGTATGTATACGAACTCCAATATATGGAAACCATATACACACGTATGCTGTACATGCATATCCAATCCACAGTGGTAATATATGTCACAACAAGTCATACGCAGTTCTATATCTCATCCACAGCACAAATAATAGATAAATGGAAATCAATAACTGAATATCAAAGAAGCAGTCTCAAATAGTAATCTCAAAGTGTGATAGTCGGGTGGAAACAAATCCACTACAAATCGACTATAATAAACTACTAAAGAGAGAAGAGAATAAACTCTAATATAAGAATAAATGTCTCGAAAAGAATAGCAACTAAAATCTCTAAACAGCTGCAATGAATCACATATAATCAGAAGGTAAGATCGTCTCGGACTGATAGGTAGCGCCAGGCCCAGGTCCATACTCCTGCGGGTACTCCTGCTCATCTATATCTGGAAAGGGACCAGGTCCTCAGAGGGATGTAACAAGATACATAATAACATGCCAATAAAGTACTGAAAATAAACATCCATTGGGGTCGCCTAATCATCTAGTGAATGCTGTTAAGAACACCTTTCCCCACAAGTGAGCTATCTGGCTGAAAACTGGGATTTGGCATGGTTCTCTTTTGAAGATCCAGGGGCCCAAAGGCACGTCGTCTTTTGAACGACGGAGGCCCGCCAATGTACATAATATATATATGGGTCATCACCGCCCGTATCTCCAGTGGAGAATCCGGGTGCACAGGAGAAAAGTGCAAAGGAGCTCAAATGCGGTACTTGTTGTTCTCCCCACCCAATGCTCTAAGCATGTCATATCCATGACACGATAAACCTCTAATAACCGCCAGGTCTACTAGCATGCAAAGTTTCTATTGGCAGTTATCCCTATCCGTCGCACGACCTATACGTACCAGAGGCCAGCCGAATACGCAAGTCTGTGTCCTACATGTGACTCACACTCGTGTAAGAATAGTGTCATGGCCAATGAAACATAAATGCCTCATGAAGATGGGGTAGTCTCATAAAGTAGGTCCAATGCATATACATAAATAAAAATATAGTACGACGACACCGTCGTTGCACCCAAGTTTCCTTGGACGCGCAGTTTATATAGCAGTTAAAATAAATAAACTAAATAAACAGGAAATAAACATGCATGCCTCATATGGAATGTAAATACAGTACAATGGCAAGATATACTTGCCTGGCAAGAAATCTGTAAAGTGTACGCGCCCAAATGTCAAGGACACAGAACCTGGAACTAAGAACTCCGAACAAACGTCTCCGGATGCTGAAATAAATATCACCAACATTTCCGAAATGAGCAAAATAGCTAAAAAGTACATCCCTTTCGTCTAATTTGGACACAGGGGCAAAACGGTAATTTCGGGCAAAAGTGGGGTCCACGTGTGGCCCACTTTGCACCGAAAAGCGTGCCAAGGGTAGTAGTCTCTAAATGGGACAAACTATAGGTCAAACAACTCTAGATGTCAATACGAACCCAACGGTATGTCCAAATGTGGATTCCGATGAGCCGAACACAATTTTTGTCCAAAAAGTCAACTGTAGGGCCCGCCAATTGGCGATTTGGTCAACCGTCTCAGAATTGCGTGAAAATTGGGTCACAGGACCAGCACGTTACCACAAGTCCAGTGGCGTAAGTTTTATCGCAATCTGACAAACGTGCACAAAATACGTGCGAGTTCCACAAAAGTTGCGATACGGGATGTGTTCGTGGATACGGCCTGATTCCGGCGCGCACACGCGTCCGAATCAGTCCCCACGAATTTTCACGTGTCCCGTTACGCTGCGTGCACCATTCGGTACACTTGGTACACGGCAGGGCGGTCCCGTTTGGTGGGGCGTGCTCCGTTTTCCAACTTTTGGAAATCTGAAAAAAGTGGGTGTGCACAGTTTTGTGACGAATTTAATTATGTCCACAGCAACTAATAATATAGGATTATTTAGAAGAAAATAAACTAGGTCAAGTGTTCTGCATGTATCAAAAAGAATTACCGAATTCGGATCTCTGTGGTGGGAGATACGAACTCGGCAATATGGGTGGTCACCGCAGTTTTCTGCGATTCCAGAATTGGGTCTGCTCGTGCGCACTTGGACGCTATTTTTCACCTAGGGGTACACGTTTTCCGAGGTTGTCTATAATACAAATATGGAAGAGGGTTAAGGGGTGAGCATACCGGTGAAGCCGGAACAGCGTTTGGTTGAGCGAGTCGACGGAAAACAACTCCGGAGCGAAGGTGCCTCGAGTGGAAAACTGCAGTTCGCGAGGTCGGAGTCGTCGGGATGGTTTGGATGGCTTGGCGGGGCTTCTCTGGCTGCGGTGACGGCTCTAGATGGGAAGAGGAGGTCTGGAGATTTAGGTTAGGATTTTTGAGAGATAAATAAATAAATATATATATATATATATTTATTTATTTATTTATATCATAGGGAGAGAGAGGAATAGGGCGGAAGGGTTCGGCCAAAGGAGTCTGGGAACAAGTTATAAAAGGGGTCGGGTTCCTGGCTTAGTCACTGAAGGACTAGTGGGCGGGTCCTATTAAGAGTAGCAAATTTGCTAAAGGCGTTAACAGCAAGTGATTTGCTGAGGAGTAGCAAACTTGCTAAGGGAATAAGCAAATAGTGTGTTATTATTATTACTATTATTATTATTATATTATTAGTTAAGCTTTATTTTAATTATGTCTTTTACTTTCTTTCCTTTTCTTTTTCTTTCTAAATATATATACATATATATATTTGTGTATACATATATATATTATATACATACTCATAAAAAATTCATGGATTAGAATAATGCACACCATTAGGCTAGCAACAGCTTAAGGGGTCTCCTACATGGAATAAATTCCGAAAAATTCCTGATGGTCCCATAAGTCCTCTAAGTGCCCGAATACCTAAAATAAAAATTATTAAAAATCTATTTCTCTTATTTAGCCCCTAATTACTATAATTTAATTAATAATTAATAAATAAAGGGTATATACGATTTTTAGGAAGGGGGTTTTATATTCTACCCAACTTGTAAAAATTTCGTCCTCGAAATTAAAATTAAGCCACGATAGAATGCAAGGATGGTATAAGATATAAATTAACAATGTAAATTCATACCTTGGTCTGCGAATAGGTTCGGAAAACGCTTGCGCATGTCGTCCTCGCGCTCCCAAGTTGATTCTCCTGGCGCGCCATGCCTCCATGCTACGCGAACCAAGGGAATAGACTGGTTCCTCAACACTTTCTCTCGACGATCAAGGATTCCCATGGGTTGCTCTTGGTATGACAAGCTCGGCCCAATGGTGATCTCTGAATGGTCGAGAACATGACTACTGTCTGTCACATATCGCCTGAGCTGCGACACATAGAATACGTCATGTACTCCCTCCAGTGAAGGTGGTAGCACAAGTCGATATGCCACCTCTCCAACTCTCTCGAGCACGTCAAATGGTCCAATATACCTTGGACTCAACTTGCCGTGCCCTCCGAATCGGATGGTGCCTCTGGTCGGTGATATCCTTAAGAAGACGTGATCGCCCTCTTTGAACTCCAAGGGACGACGATGAAGGTCTGCCCACTGCTTCTGCCTGTCTTACGCTGCTCGCAAGTGTCCCTGAATCTTCTTGACTGTCTCTACGGTGTTGACCACCAACTCGGGTCCCAAAATCTGACGTTCTCCCACGTCACTCCAACACACAGGAGACCTACATTTTCTTTCATACAATGCTTCAAATGGAGCCATCTGAATACTCGTTTGATAGCTATTATTGTAAGAAAACTCTACAAGATGTAGGTGGTCCTCCCATGATCCTCCGAAGTCTAACATGCAAGCCCTCAACATATCTTCCAAGTTCTGAATAGTACGTTCCGACTGCCCATCTGTCTGCGGGTGGTAAGATGTACTGAACTTCAGACGAGTACCAAGACTCTCTTGTATGCTCCTCCAAAAGTGCGATGTGAAGCGCGAATCTCTGTCCGATATAATGCTGACTGGTATGCCGTGCAATCTCACGATCTGCCTCATATATAAGTCAGCTAAAGCTTCTGTAGACTGACCCACTCTAAAAGGTATAAAATAGGCTGACTTGGTGAGTCGGTCCACTATTACCCACACTGCATCTCTCCTACTTGTACTCTTGGAAAAACCCGTGACGAAGTCCATAGTGATGTGCTCCTATTTCCACTCTGGAATCGGAAGTGGTTGCAATAATCCTGCTGTCCTCTGGTGCTTCGCCTTCACTTGTTGACATACCAGACATTTAGCTACAAAGCAAGCTATCTCTCTCTTCATCCCATGCCACCAAAAGTGTTATCGTAAGTCACGATACATCTTGGTGCCTCCAGGATGAATAGAATAAATCGAACTATGAGCCTCTGCCATCAGCTCCTGTCGAATCTCTCCATTTGGAACATAAAGACGATCACCACATCGTAATGTCCCATCCTCATGAATGCACAATCCGGTCTGCTCTCCGGCCTCTGTCCTTTCCTTTAGTCTCCTGAATCTGGCATCTGTAGGCAAAGCTGCCTTAATCCTCTCTACCAATGATGATTGAACTTGCAAGTTGGCTAGTGTCCCATATGCTCCGGGTAGTATCACTTCAATGCCAAGCTCTTGCAAGTCCTCCAATAGTTCCCTCTGTGCTGTCAAGAAGTAAACTGCTGGCTTCCGGCTTAACGAGTCTGCTACCACGTTAGCCTTGCCTGGATGATAATGTAGCTATATCTCGAAATCTTTTATCAACTCGAGCCATCGACGTTGTCTCATATTTAACTCCTTCTGCGTGAAGACGTACTTGAGGCTTTTGTGGTCTGTATAGATCTCCACTCGTTCCCCATATAAGTAATGTCCCCATAGCTTCAGAGCAAATACAACTGCTGCAAGTTCCAAGTCATGAGTCGGATAATTCTTTTCATGTACTCGTAACTGCCTAGATGCATATGCAATCACCTTGCCATGCTGCATCAATACGCATCCTAAGCCTTTTCCTGATGCGTCACTGTAGATCACATAACCTCCTGATCCTGACAGAATCGTCAATACTGGTGCTGTAGTCAGTCGTTTCTTCAACTCTTCAAAGGCTGCTTGACACTCGTCAGTCCATATAAATTTTTGGTCCTTATAAGTCAAGCGAGTCATAGGTGCCGCTATCCTTGAGAAGTTTTCCACAAACCGTCGGTAATATCCCGCAAGTACAAGGAAACTCCTCACCTCTGCTGCTGATTTAGGAACAGGCCATGTCTCAACTGCTGAGATCTTCTCTGGATCAACAGAAATACCATCTCCTGTAACAACATGTCCAAGAAATGAAACTCTGTCCAAGAAGAACTCACATTTGCTGAGTTTAGCATATAACTGCTCTCTCCTCAAAGTCTCTAGAATAATCCGCAGGTGCTCCTCGTGCTCCTCGTGGCTCTTCGAATAGACAAGTATATCATCTATGAAGACGACCACGAACTGGACCAAGTACTGGTGGAAGACTCGATTCATCAAGTCCATGAAGATCGCTGGAGCATTGGTCAATCCAAATGGCATGACCAAAAACTCGTAGTGCCCATATCTTGTTCTGAATGCGGTCTTCGGAATGTCCTGCTTCCGTACCTTCACTTGGTGATATCCCGATCTCAAATCTATCTTCGAAAATACCTTAGCTCCACTGAGTTGATCAAATAGGTCATCAATGCGTGGCAATGGATATTTGTTCTTCACTGTCACTGCATTCAAGGCTCTGTAGTCAATGCACATACGCACTGACCCATCCTTCTTGGGTACAAACAACACTGGTGCTCCCCAGGGTGATGCACTCGGTCGGATAAAACCTTTCTCCTCTAGCTCTTTTAACTGTGCCTTCAGCTCGTCCATCTCCTTCTTCGCCAGTCTGTAAACATGCGATGCTATAGGTGCTGCTCCGGGTGCTAGTTCAATTGAAAACTCTACGTCTCTGTCTGGGGGTAGTTCTGGCAATTCCTCTGGGAAAACGTCTAAAAATTCTGAAATAATAGGGTGATAGACAACATCGTCCATGGCGAGTTGCATACCATCAAGGATTTCTGTGGATCCTCGGACAAACTCAAGTTCAGGCTGGCCTGGTACCTTAAAAAGAATGCTTCCTCCAAAGCAATCGAAGAAAGCGTGGTTCTTGCTTAGCCAGTCCATTCCAAGCACAATATCAAAAGATGGCATAGGAAGGACTAAGAGTTGGGCATTCATCTCTCTGCCACGTATCACTATAGGACCCGATCTACAAACTCGACTAACTGGTACAACTCCTCCTCCGGTAAGAATTCTAACACAACTAGATAATGGTGTAGAAGCAATGTTATGTTTGGCAATAAAACTAGATGATATGAATGAGTGGGTGGCTCCCGTATCAAATAATGTCACAGCAGGAAAAGTAAAAGCAAGGGTAATACCTGCTATGACATCCACCTCATGATCCATGTCATCTACCTCCAATGCAAAGGCTCGCCCGTTCCTCTGCGGCTGTCCATGTCCGGTCCTCATATACTGCTCCTCCTGAGTGGGTAGCGGTGGTCCTCTCTGAAATCCTCCTGCTGCTGGGGGTCGAGGTGCTCCCGGTCCAGTCATCTGCTGGGCTGGCTTCGGTGCTGGAAGCGCTAATCTCTGAACTGGCGGTGGAAGTGTCTGCTGCAAGTGGCAGTCTTTCGCCATCTGCTGTCCAGAGCCACATCTCCTACACTGACCCAAGCGGGTCCGACAATCTCTCAAAATATGTCCAATCCTTCCACAATAATTACATTGGGGTTTCTCCGAAATCTGGTACGGTCCGGCTCTGTGTTGCTGATGCTGCTGTGCCAAAGGACGTCTGATAGGTCCCCCCTGTTGTGTCCTGGCTGGTCCCTGCTATATCCTTGCTGATCCTTGTTGTGTCCTCAGCTGACCTCCTTTTCCTCTGCTAATGGTTTCCTAAAATCTGGCCTCTGTCAGTAGTTCAGCGTAAGAGACTCGGGACTGCGAGCTTATATAATGTTGTAGCTCCTGGGTCAGTCCTCGATGAAATCTCTTAGCCTTAGCCAAGTCATTTGGTATCAAAGCAGCGCCATATTTGCTGAGTCGACTAAACTCGGCATCATACTCGTCCACTGTTCGGTTCTCTTGCTCTAAGTGAAGAAACTGATCATACAAGGTGTCCCTGACAGTGTCCGGGAAGTACTTTCCCTCAAAGCATTCCAAGAACTGCTCCCAAGTCTGGTAAGTACCCAACTGGCGCTCCATGGATTCCTACCAGTGATGAGCATTACCATCTAGAAGCGTCCGTACACCCGTCATCCATAGGTCCGTAGGTAACTGCGATGCCTCCAGTAGCTTCTGCGTGTGAGTGATCCAGTTGGTAGTCTCCTCCGGGCTCTCAGTGCCCTTGTACTGCCTTGCACCCATCTGAACAAAATCCTTTACTGATCCCACCCTAGCTCTAGGTACTGGAGCTAGTGCTTGGGCTGGTACAGTAGCCTGTGCAGCCATCCTCTCCAGTGCTGCCAAAAATTCTTGCCTCTGCTCGGCTGCCTGCTGCCTCTGTTCCTGTATCATCATCTGAAAGAATTGGAACATCTGTGCTTGTCCATCTTGCGGTACTGGGATAGGTGGAAGGTTCCCAATAGGTGAAGCGGGAAGATCAGATGGAACTGGAGTGTGAGTCTGTCCATCTGGCCCCGGAAGCCTAGGAATCGTTGGGGTCCCTCCTTGAGTCTGACCATTGACTCCAGAAGTTGCGTCGCCATCGGCGGCAGTACATCCATTTTGCAAATCCATCTCTCTGCAGGTGATGTACGGAACGATTAGAAAAAGTACAGGAATCAAACAGGATGCAAGTATTAAATAGGAACGATGAATTTCAATCAAGCGTGGATGAGATCCTTTTACTCTATTCCTATACGCAGGCTTGTTCGGTACAGTTACGTAATCGAGACAATATATTCTTGACCTGCATGGGCCACCACTAAAATATGTCACGCCCCAGTCCCTAAATACGTAGGACTAGGAATACGTAACACGCCAGCCGTATGTATACGAACTCCAATATATAGAAACCATATACACACATACGCTGTACATGCATATCCAATCCACAGTGGTAATATATGTCACAACAAGTCACACGCAGCTCTATATCTCATCCACAGCACAAATAATAGATAAATGGAAATCAATAACTGAATATCAAAGAAGCAGTCTCAAATAGTAATCTCAAAGTGTGATAGTCGGGTGGAAACAAATCCACTGCAAATCGACTATAATAAACTACTAAAGAGAGAAGAGAATAAACTCTAATATAAGAATAAATGTCTCGAAAAGAATAGCAACTAAAATCTCTAAACAGCTGCAATGAATCACATATAATCAGAAGGTAAGATCGTCTCGGACTGATAGGTAGCGTCAGGCCCAGGTCCATACTCCTGCGGGTACTCTTGCTCATCTATATCTGGAAAGGGACCAGGTCCTCAGAGGGATGTAACAAGATACATAATAGCATGCCAATAAAGTACTAAAAATAAACATCCATTGGGGTCGCCTAACCATCTAAGTGAATGCTGTTAAGAACACCTTTCCCCACAAGTGAGCTATCTGGCTGAAAACTGGGATTTGGCATGGTTCTCTTTTGAAGATCCAGGGGCCCAAAGGCACGTCGTCTTTTGAACGGCAGAGGCCCGCCAATGTACATAATATATATATATATGGGTCATCACCGCCCGTATCTCCAGTGGAGAATCCGGGTGCACAGGAGAAAAGTGCAAAGAGCTCAAATGCGGTACTTGTTGTTCTTCCCACCTAATGCTCTAAGCATGTCATGTCCATGACATGATAAACCTCTAATAACCGCCAGGTCTACTAGCATACAAAGTTTCTATTGGCAGTTATCCCTATCCGTCGCACGACCTATACGTACCAATGGCCAGCCGAATACGCAAGTCCGTGTCCTACATGTGACTCACACTCGTGTAAGAATAGTGGCATGGCCAATGAAACATAAATGCCTCATGAAGATGGGGTAGTCTCATAAAGTAGGTCCAATGCATATACATAAATAAAAACATAGTACGACGACACCGTCGTTGCACCCAAGTTTCCTTGGACGCGCAGTTTATATAGCAGTTAAAATAAATAAACTAAATAAATAGGAAATAAACATGCATGCCTCATATGGAATGTAAATACAGTACAATGGCAAGGTATACTTGCCTAGCAAGAAATCTGTAAAGTGTACGCGCCCAAATGTCAAGGACACAGAACCTGGAACTAAGGACTCCGAACAAACGTCTCCGGATGCTGAAATAAACATCACCAACATTTTTGGAATGAGCAAAATAGCTAAAAAGCACATCCCTTTCGTCCAATTTGGACACAGGGGCAAAACGGTAATTTCGGGCAAAAGTGGATCCACGTGTGGCCCACTTTGCACCGAAAAGCGTGCCGAGGGTAGTAGTCTCTAAATAGGACAAACTATAGGTCAAACAACTCTTGATGTCAATACGAACCCAACGGTATGTCCAAATATGGATTCCGATGAGCCGAACACAATTTTTGTCCAAAAAGTCAACTGTAGGGCCCGCCAATTGGCAATTTGGTCAACCGTCTCAGAATTGCGTGAAAATTTGGTCACAGGACCAGCGCATTACCACGAGTCCAGTGGCACAAGTTTCGTCGCAATCTGACATGCGTGCACAAAATATACGCGAGTTCCACAAAAGTTGCGACACAGGGTGTGTCCGCGGATACGGCCTGATTCTGGCCCGCACACGCGTCTGAATCAGTCCCCACGAATTTTCACGTATTCGGTTACGCTGCGTGCACCATTCGGTACACTTGGTACACGGCGGGGCGGTCCCGTTTGGCGGGGCGCGCTCCGTTTTCCAACTTTTGGAAATCTAGAAAAAGTGGGTGCGCACAGTTTTGTGACAAATTTAATTATGTCCACAGCAACTAATAATATAGGGTTATTTAACAGAAAATAAACTAGGTCAAGTGTTCTGCATGTATCAAAAAGAATTACCGAATTCGGATCTCTGTGATGGAAGATACGAACTCGGCAATATGGGTGGTCACCGCAGTTTTCTGCGATTCCAGAATTGGGTCTGCTCGCGCCCACTTGGACGCTGTTTTTTGCCTAGGGGTACACATTTTCCGAGGTTGGCTATAATACAAATATGGAAGAGGGTTAAGGGGTGAGCATACCGGTGAAGCCGGAACAGCGTTTGGTTGAGCGAGTCGACGGAAAATAACTCCGGAGCGAAGGTGCCTCGAGTGGGAAACTGCAGTTCGCGAGGTCGGAGTCGTCGGGATGGTTTGGATGGCTTGGCGGGGCTTCTCTGGCTGCGGTGACGACTCTAGATGGGAAAAGGAGGTCTGGAGATTTAGGTTAGGATTTTTGAGAGATAAATATATATATATATATATATATATATATATATATATATATATCATAGGGAGAGAGAGGAATAGGGCGGAAGGGTTCGGCCAAAGGAGTCTGGGAACAAGTTATAAAAGGGGTCGGGTTCATGGCTTAGTCACTGAAGGACTAGTGGGCGGGTCCTATTAAGAGTAGAAAATTTGCTAAAGGCGTTAACAGCAAGTGATTTGCTAAGGAGTAGCAAACTTGCTAAGGGAATAAGCAAATAGTGTGTTATTATTATTACTATTATTATTATATTATTAGTTAAGCTTTATTTTAATTATGTCTTTTACTTTCTTTCCTTTTCTTTTTCTTTCTAAATATATATACATATATATATATTTGTGTATACATATATATATTATATACATACTCATAAGAAAATTCATGGATTAGAATAATGCACACCATTATGCTAGCAACAGCTTAAGGGGTCTCCTACATGGAATAAATTTCGAAAAATTTCTGATGGTCCCATAAGTCCTCTAAGTGCCCGAACACCTAAAATAAAAATTATTAAAAATCTATTTCTCCTATTTAGCCCCTAATTACTACAATTTAATTAATAATTAATAAATAAAGGGTATATACGATTTTTAGGAAGGGGGTTTTACACTCTGGGTGGCTGGTGTATGTGAGGTCTCTTTGCAGCTTCTTCTTGTGGTGCTTTGGCTGATGTGGAAGACCATTTCAGACTGGTCTCTCTTCTGGTGACGCGTTCTATACGTCGGGCTGCAGCAAGAACGTCTGAGTAAGAGGTAGGTGCGACGGATCCGATGAGTCTCTGTAGCTCAAAGTTTAGTCCGTCGAAGAACTTCTCAGCCTTCTCTTCTTTTGTGGGGATCAAAGTAGGGGTGAAGCGACTTAGATGAATGAATTCTGCGTTGTACTCTTCCACTGTCATACTGTCCTGAGTGAGGCGATTGAACTTGTCCCGAAGTTCTGATCGAGCGATAGCCGGAATGTACATCTCCTGAAAGAGTCTGGAAAACTCTTCCCAAGTGACTCGGTCTGGCCCGAGCCGTGTCTCCTCAAATAGCCACCAGTGATGAGCATTGTCCGTCAACTGCATTCTAATCGCAGTCATCCAACGTTCTCTTGGAAGCTCTGCTGCTTCCAACTGGTGTTGTATGTTGGTGAGCCACTCATGAACTTCGGTTGGTCCCTCCTTGCCAGAAAAGGTACGGGGCTTCAGCTGCCTGAAATCGGTGATAGATCCTGTCACTGGCCGTCGTGCTGGTAGATTCGCCTGATCCAGTACAAGTGCTAGGCTGCAACTCAACGTCTTTTGTTGAATCTGCTGTTGTGCTTGCATCATTGCGCAGAACATTTGGAACATTTGTTGCCCGTCCATAGCTTGCCCTTGTGGGAATACGGCCATTGGTGGTGTGAACTGCGGCGGAGGTGGAATGTCGTCTTGCCGACCTCTTGAGGTATCTTGACTGTTTTGTTGTTCTAGTTGACCTCCACCAACTGGTGTCACTTCATCGTCATAGGTGACATCTGCAACTTGTGGTGTTCCTGCGGGAGTCTCGTCGCATGCTTGTGAATCCATTGCTCTGCATCAAAAATAAACTATAAGAGGCGCATAGGAATCAAGGCAAGATGTAAGTCAAGAAATTAATTTAAATTCGATATAGATATCAAGAACGTTTCAAGCAAGTGGACGAGATCCTAAAAACTTATCCTATCCTTATTGCAGGCTTGCTCGGTCCCTAAGTTGAAACCGAACAATTTAGTCGTTGACCTGCATAGGCCACCACAAAAACCATGTCACACCCCAGTCCCAAAATACCGAGGAACCGGACGCGTGGCACTGGCCAGCAGCACACACCGATGGACAACCCAATTTAATGGATCCATCGGGGCGTACTTAAGCTGTAATACATCAATAAATAGGTCCAATGGTACAAGTCACAGTCTATTCTAATCTCATCCACAACAGATAATCACATATTAAATGCCAGAACAAATGCAAATAAATATAACTAACAAGTCTCAATAAAAGTGTCTCGGAGAATAATCCGAGAATAAGTCTGATACATCCGTGCAATAGACTGGAAATAAAATAACTAGAAATAGAAATAAATGAGTATCTCAAGCCAATACTCAGGAGAAGTCCTCTGGCACAATCTCGTCCTCAGATTCTGGTTCTGCTCCAATGTATGCACATGTTCCTGCTCCTGCCAATGCTCCGGTCCCGTATACCTTGGGATAGATCTCGTCAGCTAATCCTGGGGACATAATTCGGATCCAGGTCCTCAGGGGACATAGCAAGGTACAAAGTAACTCAAGCCAACATATATGCAGTGCAATAGTAAATGAAATAAATAGGGTAAGTATGTAACCACCTATGTGAAATGCAAGTGAGAGCATCACTAGTACTCAGGCTGAGCCACTACAAGCTCTGTGTCTGGGAGCCTGTAGCAGAGTTTTCTATGTGTTTTTCTATGTGTTTTACTATGGATTATATATGAAATCAGCATGTAGCCTGTGTGTCTCTCCCCACCCAATGTAATCTCACGTCTCATATCCATGACACGCAGGATCATAACTAATGCAACAAGTCAGGATATAATCTAAGCATGTAAACTGTGTATGTCATAAACCTGTATCCTATACAGAATCACCATGAATATCTCAGGAAGATTCTGTCTCATGAATAGTGTCAAGTATCCTGGGTTATAGTATACTTGGTAAGACCAGTACGAGAATGTAAAGGGGGTCACGAATGTCCAACTCTAGATGACAATACACAACACCGCGTACGGTATTGGCACCCGACTAATAATCGGACACTGAGCAAGTCGCACGGTCCTAGGTTAAGAATGTATAGTAATATAAATGAAGCAAGGAAAATATGTAACAATACTGCAGAGTTTGGCAAGGTACACTTGCCTGAGGTTCTGGCTCCAACTGTAGTTCTGGTCTCAGTGGGAATCGCAGGTACTACTCCGGTTGCTGAAATAAACATCACTATCAGTCTCAGAAGATATCAAATAGCTAGAAATGCCTGTCATTAAGTCCAATTCGGACACAAGGGCAAAAATGACATTTTCGGGCTAAAACGGGGTCTATATGTGGGCCACTTTGCACCGAAAAGCGTGTCAGGGTCAAAGGTCTCCAAATTCCTCAAACTCAGTATCTACAAGTCAGGAACGATGATACGAACCCAACGGAACTTCCAGAATTGGATTCCGATGAGCCGATCACAAAATCGCCCGTCAAGTGGAGCCGGTGGGGCCCACGATACACGATTTTGTTAACGTTCTCAGAATCGAACCAAACTTGGGTTACAGGACCAGCGTATTGCTATGAGTCCGATGGTGCAAGTTTTGTCTCGATCCGACGTGTGTACACAAAGTTACAGCGTGTTCCAGAATAGACAGATAAGGGGCGTTGTCGGCGGATACGCGTTGATTTCGGTGTGCACACACATCCAAATCAACTTCTGCGAAATCCCACACATCCGTATCAACGATGCGCACATTTCGGTGAAGACCGCGTGTGACCAAGTCGTCCCGTTTGGCGGGGCGTACTCAGTTCTGGGGTAAAACAGGGCATTATTTTTCCTATTTTTGGATCGCGGTTTGCGATCACCACAGGACGCGATGCACTGAGCGGGTTGCACGGGCACCGAGAGGGTTATACAGTCTACGCATTGCAACTGACGGAATCAAAAACGGAGTTATGAGGTGAGAGAAAACGTTACCTGAACTGGGCTCCGAGAAGTCTGAATCTCACGTGTCCTGCTCGTGTCCTGCGTCCGTGTCCGGTACTGTTGCTCGTCCTAGGGTTAGGTTTAGGGCACGATGCCGGAGTGGGGAGGTTGCTGGCGGCCGGAGGTAGTCGGGCTCGGGGTCGGCGAGGCCAGCTAGGGCCGGAGCGGTTCAGCCGCGGAGCGGAGGTTCGGCTGTGGATTTCAGTTGGGGCGGTGGTCGGGTTCGTTGAGCTGCTGTGCTCGCGGCGGATGGTGGAGTAGGAAAGTCGGGCTGGGCGGACTCGACGGCGGCAGAATGATATCAACGGGGGGTCTGGTCGAGGCGGCCTGGATCGAGCGGGGGTGCGGCGGAGATGGGGGCTTTGGAGCCGGGTCGGTGGAGGAAGGGGATATTGACGGGGGTGATCGGAGCTGCGGCTAGGTCGCGGGGGTGCGACGGAGATGGGGGAGCCGGCGTGGGGTCTGGTCGCTGTGCTCGAGGCGGGGGAAAGAGGAGATGACGGCGGGGGTTCTGATCTAGGGTTTCCGAGGCTGGGCACGGAAGTCGAGACAGCTTTTATAGGCTGCTACAGGAATTCCGGCGGAGGCTAGGGTTTCCCAATTGGATTTTGGGTCCGGGTCGAGTTTGGCTCGAATCCGACCCGACCCGACCCAATATGTTGTTTTGGTTCAGATTTGGTTTGGTTTGGTTTGGTTTGGTTCGGTTCGATTTTACTTATCCAATAGCTTTTAGGGCTTTAAACGCGTTTCCGGAGTCCAATAAATTCATCAAAAAATACCCTATGTCTGGTTTTCCATTTTACACCATAAAATATTATTTTCATAATATTTTAATATTATTTAACAGCAATTAAAAATCATTTAATTACAAAATACCTTATTTTAATTACAGAAAAATTATGAAAAATCCAAATTAAAATTTCTGAAAAATCAGGGGGTTTACACCATGCAAACTCTCTACTTCCAAAATTTTTAATTCGCTCTACTTCCGCGAACCAAACAGTCCCTCAGAACATCTCTAACCCTATTCTCTTTTAATGTGATGTGATTCCTATGTGGCATGAGACACAAGACAATATATTTTCTACAAGACAATAAAGTAAAAGAAAAATCTCCAATGCAAAAGTATTGAGAAGACAATAAAATATATTTTTCAACTTCCAAGACAACTTATTCCCTCATTCATTTCTTTCTAAATATTTTTATTTATAATTGATGATGTGGAGGTAAAGTCATTGTCAAGTGCATTGTTTAGAACTAGACAACCAACTTTACAATGTCTTTGTTATGTCATGTCATGTCAACTTCGTAACTTATTTGACATTTGCATTGGAGAATGGTTTTTTTCGATAAAAACTTTTTATTCCTATGTGTCAACAAATTTTTTCCAAACTCACAATAGCATTTTTATTTATTCGATTTTGGACCAAAAATTATACCGAACCGGACCGAATAAAATAAGAGATTTGGTTTGGTTTAAAAAAATCGGTCCGATGTCGGTTTTGAAAATACTAAAATTTCTTATTCGGTTTCGGTTTTGGGTTTCTTATTCGGTTTCAGTTTTGGGTTTCGGTTTCGGTCCAAAACCAAAAATCGAATAAGACTTATGCAATTATATAAATATCCTTAATTCTATGCATATTTTGTAATTAAAATGTATATATTTTGAAAGCAACAATTATATGCATGTATTTTAAAGTCAAACTTTACTAATTTAACAACTAGTCAAACTTTGGACGCAAATACAATAAATGTATGTATAAAAATTCAATTTTTAATATCATTTAACCATGATTTCAAATTTGGACCCTACCTATTAAACAATACAAAAAACCCAACCGAATAAACCAAATCGTTATTCGGTTTGGTTCGGTTCCGGTTTTAGATAATTTCAGTTCGATTTTGGTTTTGGATTTTTTTAGATTTTGGTTTATTCGTTTATGACTATTTTGGTTCGATTGAAACCGAATAAACCAACGCTCACCCCTACTCTCTCTCTCTCTCTCTCTCTCTCTATCTCTATAACTCTCTCTCTCTCCATTTGTTGTTGTTGTTTATACAAATGTGAATTTTATTTCAATCTATGTTTGGTTCACGAAATTATGGTATTATAAAAAAAGTCATGTTTTGGATGTAAATGTAAATGAGTAGGAAAAAAATTCCAAAGAAAGGAAAAATAGAGAAGAAATTGTTGGAATAGGACACGCCGTACAAGCGCTCCGATACCATGTCTGAGACTGATCACAATAAAAACTTAGGCCAACCCACCTGAGATAACCAACCTCTTCTAACGAACACCAAGCACATATAAAGATAACGTATATAGCGGTGACTCCCTCACCTAGATAAATCCCAATCTATATAAATCATATAAAATTACAAGATTGACAAATCCAATGTTAAACCCTTTGCCCTAATAGGTTCAACCCTCTCACCACACTCAAGAAGAAAAGAAATATTATAATTGAAATCACTCACCAAACCCCATAGTAATTTTACTAAATGAAGGGGACGACTTCTCGATCAAATCTCATCTTCCTTCTGTCTTGGATGACGATCCCTAAGAGCAAAGCACGGACATTCTCTTAGATTTTCTGTGGACGAGCACCCCGAATCTCCACCTAAGAGCAAAGCACGGACATTCTCTTGATCTTGTACATGCCACAACATAAATTTTCTCGAGTCAGTTATTGGGAACCCTTCATAAGCATCCAATCTTTGTCCCCAAACAAACTGTGATAGCCATCATCCTCCAGCCTCCCTACCGAAACCAAGTTATAGCACAAACTTGGTATATGTCGCACACCCTTGAGAATGAGCGTTTTACCAAGCTCCGTTGTCAAGTGCACATCATCGATGCCTACAATTGTAGTCGTCCCCTTCTTATCCATTTTCACACGTCCAAATATGTCGCCACAATATGATGTGAAGATCCTTCTATGTGGAGTGGCATGATACGACGCCCCCGTGTCCATAACCCAATCGTCGTCATGACACATGCCACAAGGTTCCTCTACATCGGTTGCTCCAATGATGATATATCCCACAGCCTTGAGATCCTCCTGAGTCTTTGTCTTCTCAGCTTTGAGCTTCATGCAGTTTCTCTTGATATGACACATTTCGCCATAGTGATAGCAGTCCTCTTTACAGTCCACAGTCGTAAGATCCCGAGAATTCTCCCATGTTCTTGCCTGTGACTTGGGTCTTTCCTTCTTGTAAGAAGAAACCAGAGCGGACTCTTGCGATGATTCAACTTGCTTACGCCGGACCTTCTCATTCAACAAGCTACTTTTGACCGCATCCATCGTGATAACTCTATCAGGCACGGAGTTGCTCACCGACACCACCAACGTCTCCTAATTTTTTTGCAGAGAACTCAAAAGCAGAAGGGCCTGAAGATCATTGTTAATCACCATCTTCATCGCAGACAACCGATTAATGATATCCTAAACCTCGTTCAGATGTTGTGCCACCGGGGCGCCCTCCGTGTACTTCGAGTTGACGAGTTGGCGAATAAGAAATACCTTATTGTCAGTCGTCTTCCTTTTTGTATAGCGAATGCAGCTTCTCCCATAATACTTTTTTTGACCTCTCCATAGACACGTGGTGAAACACCGAGTCGCCCAGTCATTGACAAATGAATCCAATGGCCTTTCGATTTAGTCATTTTTAATCTTTAGCAGCTTTGTCTGATGGCTTGGAGCTATCGTCCTCTAATGGACCATACAAGTCCTTGCACCAGAGTAGATCCTCCATCCTTGGCTTCCAAATTGCTCAGTTCACCCTGCGAGGGTAATCATACGCGTGTTCATCTGCTCCGTAGACATGGTTGCACTTTCCCTCTCACGAACCTGAGAGCTATGATACCAGATATTGGTATCAGACCAGAACCAAGAGCTCTGATACCATATGTTGGGATCGGACATGCCCTACAAGCGCTCCGATAACGTGTCTGAGACTGACAGCAGCGAAAATTGAGGCCAACCCAAATGAGATAACCAAACCCTGTCTAACGAACACCATGCACAAATAAAGACAACGTACGTATATAGCGGTGACTACGTCACCTGGACAAATTTCAATCTATATAACTCATGTAAAACTACAAGATTAACAAAACCAATGTTAAACCCTTTGCCATAATAGGTTCAACCCTCTTACCACACTCAAGAATAAAAGAAAGAGATTACAATTGAAATCACTCACCAAATTTCGTACCAATTTTTCTGAACGAATGCGACGACTCCTCGATCAGATCTCCTCTTCCTTCTGTCTTGGATGGTGAGCCCTAAGAGCAAAGCACAAACTTTCTCTTAGATTTTCTGTGGACGTGCACCCCGAATCTCCACCTTTGTGCTATATTCTTTGTGCCTCCACCCCCACCCATATAAATAGGATGAGAAACCCTAGTTTAGGTCATGAAAATTCCTAAATAGGAAACCTATTATCTAAAATAGGAAACACAATTATGGACGTCCAAATATGATTAAATTAAATATTCGATAGAAATTTAAAATCTAATCAAATTAATGTAGATTTTTAAATTACATCAAATTAAATCTTTTATCATATTTGGGTTCCAAAATTTGCTCTTACCAATTCAGGTTTGATCCAACAAAAAAATAATTAATTTTATTTTCTTTCCGCGAACCAAACGAGACATACATTTGGCACCACCACATTTACCTATATGGACCCAGAGGAATGAATGGGTGAAATATGGTGTTTTAGAATTAGTAGGTGGAGTATTATAGACACGAAAAGAGAAAAAAGATTTAGACAAAGTTCCTTCGAAACTCCAAGAAGAAAATATTTTATTAATATCATTATATATTGTATATGGATTACAACAAACTACGTCTCAACTTGAGGCAAGCATTATTCCACTTTGGATCGAAAATTGAATCGAACCCAACCGAATAATAGATTTTGTTCTGTTTGGAAAAAAGAATTGGTTCGATTTCGATTTTGAAATACTAAAAAGAATTATTCGGTTTTAGATTTCAGTTTCGGTCCAAAATTAAAAATCGAATAAGACTTACACAATTATATAATTATCCTTAATTTTATGCCTAATTTATTATTAAAGATGTGTATATTTTAAAAAGGGCTATTTGATATTACCCCCTGTTAGATTATGTATATTGATATTACCCCCTTGTTAGATTAAAAGTTAAGAATACCTCCCTGAAAGTGTCGTTAAAAACTCTTTAACGACACTTTCAAAACTCATTAACGACACTTTCAGGTTTTTAATGGCACTTTCAGGTGGGTATTCTCAACTTTTAATCTAACTGGGGGGTAATATCAATATACATAATCTAACAGAGAGGTAATATCAAATAGCCCTTTTAAAAAATAACAGTTATATGTATGTGTTTTAATAACTTGTCCAACTTTGGGTGCAATTTTGAAATACTACAAAAGTATGTAAAAAAAAAAATCAAAACATAATTTTATCACAATTTCAACTTTTTTCATGGCCTATTAAACAATAAAAATAGTCCAACCGCATAAACCGATTCGATTATCGGTTCGGTTTCGTTTATGGCTAATTCCGGTTCGATTTCGATTGTGGATTTTAAGAAGTTCGATTTATTCGATTTTGACTATTTTGATTCGATTGAAACCGAATAAACCGAACGTTCACCTCTAGTCTCAACCGATGCATCGACATATATTTTTCAGGGTGAGAACGTTTTATAAAACTATATTGTCCATATATTTTGAGTGTCCTAATTTCATGCTACTCGAAAGGTTCAACGAGAAAAAAAAATATAACCATCAAAATGTATATTATTGATACTAAAAAAAAAAATCAAAATTCAGATAATACAAATACATGAAGCGTAAAATGAACATTTACACCCCCACTGAACCCATCCAAATTCAACATGGGCTAAAACCCAAAGGCATACTAACTTTGTTATCCATATGAAGTACAAAAATCGAATGGGCTTAGTTCGGTTGTCCACAACAAGCTTCTGGATCAGCTACGCTGATATCAACTAAAGGTCGTTTTGTAGTGCTCCGTTACTAACGGTGGCATCATATTTGCTTGTGGCTAGTGAAATCCAGTCGAAAAGCCCATAGGTAGAGAGAGACTATAATTAGTAAAGTAATGCGAGACCCAAGTAAATATCATTAGTCGCAAAGTAATGTGAGACCCAAGTAAATATCATTAGTCGCACCCCCCTAAGAAAAGCCACGTCCTCTAATTGAATTTGAAGCCCATTGGTAAGTTCTCTCTCCCTCCTTATTTATTTTAGGTAAATTCTATAGGCACTTTATTTATTTTTTTAGGACAGTCCATTATTTCAGGACAGTCAATTTTTTTTAAAATTTTTACTAAGGACAGTCCAAAATTTACTCAGGACAACCCAATTCTAAACCCAACTTCACCCGCCGGAGGAGGAGAAGGAGGAGGAGGAGGCGGCGGCGGCAGGAGGAGGAGGAGGAGGAGGAGGCAGCGAGCAGCCCCCCGAGCGCGTGCGCGCGCCTCCACAGTGCTCGGCGGCCCGCCCTCGCTGCCGTCCACCTGCGCCCCCCGCATCCGCCGACTGCCCCTACACCACTGCCGTCGCTGCTTCTTCTTCTTCTTCTTCTTCCCCGCGTGCGTGCGCGTGCCTCCGCCGCGAGCGGCGGGCGATGACCCGCACTCACTGTCGTCCACCCCCGCATCCCCCCGGCCGCCCCCGCACCACCGCCGCCGCCCACCCCCGCATCCCACCATCCG
The DNA here is from genome assembly GCA_036927795.1 of Iris macrosiphon. NCBI lineage: Eukaryota > Viridiplantae > Streptophyta > Magnoliopsida > Asparagales > Iridaceae > Iris > Iris macrosiphon. The sequence goes on along the minus strand of JAYESA010000008.1, from coordinate 29,255,348 downwards.
CCCCCGCACCACCGTCGCAACTTCTTCTTCTTCTTCTTCTTCTTCTAAATTTTTTTCTTCAGGACTTTCACTATGTTGACAGTCCTATTGAAGGACTGTCCTAAGCAATTTTTTTAGTGCCGATAGAATTTGACTTTTTATATTTTTTGTAAATTTTTTCTAAAGTCAAACTGTAACATATACAAAACTTGCTTCAAATTAGTATCTTATATACATTACAATGATAAAGGTTTTTTAGGCCACAAAATCTGGAACGACCAAAGAAATTTAGTCATCCAAACTTATATTTCGCGACTAGATAATAGAGTTGTTCCCTAAAGTCATCTGGATTGGAAAAAATAGTTGTGATCTCTCTAGCAACTATTAATTAGTTTGGAATAACCAATAAGTTAAAAATCTAAGATGATTTAGAAAAATATTTCTCATCTCAGAACAGAACACAATTTTTTTTTTACCAAATTCAAGATGACAAATGAATATCTTTTTAGGTGCTTATTATTTAGGCGCAATATTTTGACAAAATTTATTTTTTGCACCAACCAGAAGCAATTAAATCCTAAGATTTTAAAGATATATTATTTGAAAAAGATCTAGGGTCTGTTTGGATTGAGGGAAAAAAATAAGCAGAATTAAGTGGGATTAAGTGAGGTAGAGTTAAGTGAGGGGGAGCGTAGTCAATACATATAATCTTGCTTGGATTGGAGGAAGAGTTAAGTGGGGTGTGTTTAATAACTCTTGTTTGGATGAGAGGTTTTGATTGGAGGGAAGAGTTAAGTGAGGTGTAATTATGATTTTTTAAACAAAAACTTTTACTTTTCCCTCGTTACCCCCCTCTCCCGATTTGAGGGTTAAAAAAAATAGACAAAAGAGGGTTAAACAAACTCTCACTTAATCCTCTATTACTCTTTCTCATAAGCTCCCACCCTCAAAACAAATATGATTTTTTTTTGGCCCTTGATAAAGACACTACAAAAATGACTCGGAGCTAGCCCAGTATTGATGCTAGTCCAGTTAAAAAGAGTTTTTACTCAGGCTAGTCCAAATGTTACTAGGACTGCCCACCCTCTTCACCTTCGCCATCGATCGCGTCGCCGCCGTCGAACCATCACTTAAATCTTTGTCCTAAACTTTCACTTTATTTTTTTTCACTTAACTTTCCATAACTTAAATCTTTTAACCCTCGATCCAAGAAAGACCCTTAGGTCCGAATTACATAAATTGATACTAAGAGAATAAAAAAGCTTATATTGCCTCAGAAATATTTTGAGTAACGCTCCTCAACGCCGTCTTCTCCATATCTCGCCATCATCGCCTTCTTCTCCCATCGCGCCGTCGCTTCTTCTCCCACAATACACAGCAGCAATAGTTCACAATAAGGATTTGGTATTATAGGTTGTTTCTCAATGTTCTTTTTTGCACCTTGATTTACTCTAATTCATGAATTATAATGGGTTCAATTTATGTTGCACGGACACACATGCGACACGACACGAGGACACGGACACAGCACCTATCCCCCTAGTATATTTCGAAGTGTCTGATGCGTGTCCGTGAAGTGTTTGATTGTTGTCCAAAGACACCACATGGCCGCGTTTTTGGAGCGTCCATGCTTGTGATTAGGTCAAATTTCTTACTTGATTTCTTGCTTCATGGTATTACTACTCATTTCCTATGCTAATTTTCTAGTCTTCTTCTCTTTTATTTCGTCTATGGCCTGTACAAAGGTGATGAAGATGATAGAGCTCTTTAGAGTTTAGACATCATATTCTGTCGATATTGCAAATCGGTCACTTTATGTCTACTTAAAAGATCTATTTTGGGTAAGAGAAATTATTCTGTATGCCGGACTCACTGTGCAATTTCCATGCCATCCATTGGATTGCATGGGAATTTGTGCATGCACTCATCCCAATGCCATCCAATGAATGGCATTGAAGGATGCACGGTGAGCCCTTATAAACATGGATTTAAATCTTAAGAGAAGCTCAAATAAATGCGAACGAGCCATCTGTTAGCACAGTCTATCAATGGGTGCCTCCAATGTAGCAAGTTATTTTTTATTGCCGAGTCCCAATGGTAATATCTAAACTGGGTGCTCCCCTTAGCCATCTGTTAACCGTGTCTTAGCATGTTTTACACATTTCTGACTTGATCAACAAACATTGCTACTGATCACATTGCTATGTTGCTTTGACCAATTCTGAAGTTTAAGCGAGTTCGTCTGTAGTACTGGTGACCCAGCAGCCTATTGCTTTCTTGATACCTCAATCTTGTCATTACTTGTGAATTTCTCGTCAAGGTTTTTTTGCCAGATTGTGTGTGTGTATATATATATATTCTGAATGCCTTAAAACTAACATTAGAAAAACTCTGCAGGGACACAATATTCGGAAATTTTCTGCAAAAATGTATTCTAAAAAGAACAAGTTGGAGAATATTCCAGATTAATTTGTTGACTGATTCTTAACACACAATTTATCGAGGCACACGCTTGTGTGTGCAATTTTCAGTGAAAGAAAAACAGGACCACAGAGAAAGAGAGAGAAACAAATATAGTCCATTTTAGCGAAGAATTGTTGCTTAGGAGAGAACAAAATGGAATGCTACTATCGGATAAATATCATAGTTTGTAGTATCGGTCGATATCGATCCAATACGGCCGATACCGATACGGTTTAGCATGTCCCGATTCGATACAGATCGATACTCGATACTGACCGATATCGACATTGAGTCTCTTTTCCGATCAATTTGGAAAAAAAATGAACGAAAAAGACCTATCAAGAAGGATGTAAAAGCATAATAAAGTTGTAAAAGCATGTAAAAGAAAATTTATTTATCACATGTAAACCAATTGACAATGGTGACTACTATTTCATTCAATTTCAAAACTACTAAGAAACAACAATGGAAATACTTAAAATTATGCTTAAATGTATAAAATATATTTTCTAAAATATTACTAATCTATGAATAATTATTTGCTTTCCGATACCAAAAAATTCGGTACTCTGAACCGAAACCTCCGATACTTCCGATACCACCGATACCATTACTCATAGGAATGGTTCAATACTGATTCCGATACCGATACTATGAACCTTGATAAATATATAATTCATGTTCTAATCTAATATAAGTAACAATTTAGATTTCAAACAAATTTCAGGCATCCTTTGATTAACATTCTTTTGGATCGATTTTAACTTATAGATTAAATTGGATTTGATTTAAAATATTAAAAATTAGATTAAGTTGGATTTAATCCTATGTAACCGGTTAAAATATTAATCGTATCAGGATCCCCTCTTTCACCATAAATGAGTAAATGACCTTTCTATTCCTAAATAATTACATTTAGTAATACCCCTGCTATTTGGGTTATATATATATATGACATTTACTACATTGGTACATTAGTAATTTGGTGTTCTTAAGATGCTAGCTTGATGTATAACATGTTTACCGTTTACGGATATTTGTACTTGGGTTCTTAGAAGCCACAAGCGGAAGCGGGGGCGGGAGCGGGAGCGGGAGCGGGGACGGGAGCGGGGAAGCGGGAGTACTTAGAAGGTTCTAACTTTGGGAGCGGCATGGGAGCGTCTATATTAATTTAATATTTATATTTTTTAATATTAAATTTTATTTTTTTTATTATTTAATTATAAAATGTAAAAAGGTAAATCCTAGTTAATGGCTTTGGAATAACAAACTTCATTGAATCAACTTCAAACATAAAATTACCAGAATACAAATTTTCTAAATCTTAAACATATGAAAATAAAGACCTTGACAAAAAATAAAAAGAACCGAACCAAACTAAACTCATTTCCTTTGCCTCTTGCCTCGTGCTTTCTCAAGACGCTTTCGTGCTTGATCGGTTGGAGACTCTCGGGAACTTGATGCTGGTGGAGAGGAAGTGGGCATTGATGTAGATGAAGTAATTAATGTTTGGCGTTGAACCAATGGAGAAAGAGGACTAGCTGGTGTAGGAATTGTGATGTCATCAAGGAGATCATCATCCTCGACAAGAGAATCTAGAGCTCCATCTTGCGCTTCAATTGTTGTAATGTCATCCTCTATGTTGTCATCTTCAGCATATTTATCCCAATTCTTGTAAGTCATTTCATAATCCTCTCTATACCTTGTCAATAGTCTTTGATTGTAGTGCACAAAGACTAATTTTTCTGCTCTGTTGGCATTAAGTCTATTTCTCTTTACATTATGAATATAAGAATAAGTACTCCAATATCTCTCAGCACAAGAGCTGTTGACATTTTGAGACAAAACTTTCACTGCTAGAGAGTAAAGTTCTAGTGCTATTCCGCCAAACAAGTGCCACCATTGAAGCGAACTCATAGTTCCTCTATCAATCACTGTTTGAGGCTGTGCAAAAACACCCTTATTACTAACAAAATCACTTATTTGTTGTCTTATTAAAGATGCTTCTCCCAAGTCAGAAATCATCTTATCAATAGCCTCCAAGTATCCCTTTTGCACCTCTTGGTCAAAATTTGGTTTCCTTCTAGTAACACCTCCAGGAGCAGGTTTACAAAGCCAAGCTTGTGTATAATACTTGGTAACCAATATATATGCCAAACAATGTAGTGGGATATTCATTTTATCCCACCTATCCACGACAAGATTGTGGATTACATCGTGAACCACCGGCTCGTTGATAAGTATATCTCTAAGGATACCCAGAGTAGTATCCATTTGCTCATAAACCTCCCCGATAACAGCTTTGTCGGAATCTGAAAATCTGAGCATCGTATAAAGAGGCTTCGTTATTCTGAGAATTTTTCTTGCAGATCTCCAAAAGTTGTCATCCATGATAGTTTTATGGACTTCGTCATGGTCTCTTGCATATGCACTTTTCTTCAGGTTATCCCATTGCTTTGTTACTGCCATAGAGATTAAGGCAGCCCTCACTTCGACAAGACGAGACACCACTATATAATGATGTCCAAATCTAGTTTTTTTGGCTTTGAGAAGATCCAAAGAAGAAAATGTTTTAAACAAAGACTGACATGCTGTATGGTTCTTAATATACTTGACTACTGCCTTGGCTCTCTTGTATGTTTCATTAACAAAACAGAGAGATGGATGGCTGCTTTTTGCAATGTCTTTCATCAACAAATTTAAAGTATGAGCTAAGCAACCTGACCAGAAAATATGTTTATGTTGTTGTTGTATGATTGCTCCAGCAGCCTTGTAATTAGACGCATTGTCGGTGATGACTTGCACTACGTTCGACGGCCCAACGTCTTCGATTGCTTTCAAAAGAATATCTGTAATATTTTGACCATTTTTTTCAATCGCAGAAACATCATGTGCACTTACAAACATCGCCTTACCACCAGATACTGCCATAACATTAATCAATGACTGATTCTTCACGTTGGACCACCCATCAGAAATTATAGATACTCCATGGGTATTCCAGTCTTCCATTAGAGGAATTAGGGCCTGCTTCACCTTACTTTGCTCCCTGTCTAACAAAGTAGTTCTTGCTTTTTCATAACTAGGAGCTTTATAACCTTTATGTGCAGTATTGATGGCGGACACCATTTCTGCCCAAAAGGGAGACCGTAGAACATGAAATGGAATTCCATTGACGTAAAGGCACCTTGCGATCTTCTGCTCCACTTCATCTCTATTGCTAGTATGGAACATTTTGTCAAGACTTCCCTTTGGTGAAGATGTTGAATCAAACAACAAACTTGATTGATGAGCAGTTGGCTTTGGAATTCTTCTCGCCTTAGCATTTCCAGCAAACATCCTTTGGGCTTCAAGTTCCTCATTTTTTAACAATTCTCTATCATCTTTTGTAAGAGCAGAACATAATGATATGCCTTGAGGCTTCTGGCCGGGTAAGATACCGATTAGATGAGCACGAACTCGCGTATACGACCCCATATAAGGCTCTGTTTTACAGCCAAAGTTGCATATGAATTTTCCTGATCCACCACCTCCTTTAGATCCAGAGGCTTCATTAGATACCTTCGTGACATATGCCCACAGTGGAGTTGCTGTAGGTTCTTCAATTTCTTCAACATGTGATTCTTCTCTTGAACTAGAAGTATCCATGGCAGAGGCAGAGTATAGCTCGAGTCGATGATTTTAGTAGAGATTCAAGTGGGAGGAGTTGTTTATAGTCATGTGGAATTTTTTTACAAGTTTACATACAACTGTTTACAAACAGGAGAAATTTTTCATACTTTATAGGCATGTGGAGTTGTTTACAAGAAACTGTTGGGCTTCCTATTGCTAGCTGTTTTGCTTTGGCTTTCCGTATCAATTATCAACTCTTTATCTTCACAAAAAATAACTGCTATTTTTCAACAGCTTTCAATGTGAGTCAAAGTAACTCCTATTACTTTTTCTATAGCAACTTTCTATAACAACTCTTTAGCTTCCTAAAAAGTAACTGCAATTAAATTTTCACCTTGATCATGTAGCAAGTGCCTCTAAGTTAACAAAATTATTTATAAAGAACTTTATAGTAAAACTTTCGATTTATTTTTTAAGTAATAAAAGTCAATTAACTTTTATCTAATTCTCCTTACAAAAAAAAAACCTTTATCTGATTCTTATGCTGGGTCCTTAACTACATTAAGGTAAAATGTTTATAATGTAAAAAAAGAGTACGATGCATGTGACTTAAAACTTTTTTGTAAGAACCGGAATATATATTTATCATAGTTTGCAGTATCAACCAATACCGATTCGTTACGGCCGATACAATTGACATGTTTTGATCCGATACTGATACGATTTGACTTATTTCGATCCGATATCGATACACCGGCTGTGTTTTCCGCCAACACTGTTGGCGGACTCTGACTTTTTTTTCAAATTTTTCCAAACTTGTGTCGTTTACATGAATTTAATATAAATTTATTTCGCTACAGTAAATTTTCTGATTATCAAAAGCAAAATTATCAAAGTTTAGGATAATGGAAAAAAATTATTATAACTAATCTCTAAGGTAATTATGATATCGTAAATTGTCACTATTTATCATTACTAAATATAAACAATATAAAAGAATGCTCAAACTAAAATTATTTTTGGTAAAATAGTCATTAGATATAAATTAGGTTTTTTTAAATGTAGGAAAGATGAAGAGTTGGATAGTTAACTGTGTATATTTCCATGTATTAAAACAAACAAAATTTAAAGCCTCTCATTAAATTCTCTACCTACTTTCTCTGAAACATAAAATACTCTTAAACCAAACATCTCTCTCATCTCTAGCCGTTGAGACTTTTTTTTTTCCAGAATTTCCAATAAAAAAATTATGTTTGGGGCCCACCTCTTAAACCAAACGTCTCTAGACTCTGTTAGATATTTTGGATTGTTTGTCCTCTGCAACATGACATAATCATGTGGAAGTTGATGTCATAAGAAGCAGCAAACTAGTCACACAATGTAGCAATTGTTGACCTAGAATTTAAAGCATTTGTTGACACAAAGAAAGCGGCCAGTGCAGACAGCAGGGGTGTAAACGTAACTTTACAGAACAGCAACAGGACAATTATTTAATTGACAGCTACTCACAAATCCACAGCCACGGCACCAAACCAAAACAATCCAAAAAGAGAGAAGAAGAGGAACGAGGAGAAGAAAAGGGCTTCGCTTTTCTCGATTTTTCATCATCCGATCGTAATCCCCAATGTAAGCATCTCTTAGTCTCCATCCTCTTAAACCAAACCAAATCTCTCTCTCATCTCTCCCTGCTCTTTCTTTCTCTAACGAAAAAAAAATCACCATGTATCATTGTCTTCCTCTTACGATTTCTGAGATCTAGATATTTTTTATCTCATTCTTTTTGAAAGATCAAAACAGATCTGGAGATCTCTGATTAAGGTAGCGGCTGAAGAAAAAAAATGAAAGTCGGTAATTTTTTTTTGATTTTTTTTCCCAAAATTACCTCTTCTAGAAACGCGCTCCTTTCATGTAAGAGACGCGTTCCAAACGCGATTCTTAGTTAGAACCGCAGAATCGCGGTTCTGCCCAAGAAGCGTCCCCCTTGTGAACGTTTCTGGCTTCTAAGGGTAACCCTAGAACCCAAATGTATTATTAACATATAACATTAAAATTTAAAGCCAAAATTTTCCAGTCGTTTACTGACTACTGCCCCTCCTCCTCCTCCTCCTCCTCCTCCTCCTCGGCAGCTCGGCCTAACAACTCCTTCCTTTCATTTTCCTATACAATGTATTAATATGTATTACCGAATCCTGGCGAGATCTTATTAAATTTTAGATGTAAAGCTCTTCCTAGTGTGACATAGTTTTTTTTTTTGTTTTCTGTTCATGCACCACTGATATAGAGTGGAAATCAGGGTGGGTAGACTCCAATGGAATTTTGTCCGTCATGTGGGATGTTGTTGCATCTTGAGGCTGCAAACAGTGGGCACAAAGCAAGGTTCTGTTGTCCCACTTGTCCATACGTCTGCTCCATTGAAACCGAGGTAACCAACAACTTTCATCCTTCTCTCTCTTCATCTATTCTATATTCATTTATGCTATGTGTGGATTAAGATAACCAGAAAGCACACGCTTAAGAAGAAGGAAGTGGACCATGTCTTGACTTGGGAAGAGGAGATGAAAGGTGCCACTAAAGGACAAGGTAAATATATCCGTTAAACATTCTCTACTAAAATTGTTTGTAATCTCCAATTTTTCAGTCATATGTAGATCCCATACGTTGGCCATGATCTCATCCATACTTCTTCCAACTATTTTTTTTATGGAATCAATCATGCTTGTAATTATTTGCACCTTTGAAGCATAGTTTGTAGTATCGGTAGCCGATACCGATACGGTTTGACATGTCCCGATCCGATACAGACCGATGCCGACTTTTGGGATTTCTTTTTGTCAATTCGACAAAAAATTTTTAACGTAAAAGACTTTATCAACAAGAATGTAAAAGAAGAAAACTTATCTATCACAGGTAAACCAATCGACAAGGGTTACTACTAATTCAAAACTAAGAAACAACATAGAAAATGCTTAAACTTATGCTTAAATGTTTTAAATATTTCCCCTAAAATTTTAACAATTTATTAATAATTATTTGCTTTCCGATACCAAAAGAATCCGATACTCAGATCCAAAATTGCCGATACCGGTGATACCGCCAATCACGATACTCATAGGAAGGGTCCGATACCGATTTTGATAACTGCAAACCTTGCTTTGAAGTCACGTTTACATCTTAAGAACAAAATTGTTAAGAGGTAGTGAGGACGCTAACAAGAAATTATTAGTATAAATCTTCATTCAAACCACCTACCTCTTTCATAAGAAGAGGTTTGCTTGATTGATGGTATAAAAGAGGGTGAAGACACGAGTGAAAAATCTCTTCATATATAATGTCTTGGAAGCTCTTCAGCCTTGCTCAAGGGTATTTTGCAGTAGCAGAAAAAGCATCCTTCCTTTTTCATTTTTTGGCAAATTTTCAATTGTGGTTCTTTTAATTCCTGGGACATACTTCTTGGGCAATAGTAATATTTATCCACAGGCCTACATGGTGTTGACTTTTACGGTTTTACCTTGCGGCAATCTACAGTTCTGATGTCCAAGGCAATATTCCATGGTTCGTGCTCCTGTTCTTAGAAAAAACAGCTACATTTTCTTTTGCATCACTACTTAGATAACCAATTAGTTCTTGCTTAAGGAAAGCTGCTACTGTAGGAAAGCTAGCTACATTTCATCCACAACCTGAAAAAGTTGTGGATGAAAATCCCGCAAGCTTTTACTCATTGCAGACCTGACTGAATAAGTGCTTATATTTCCTATCATACCATACTAGGTGTGTTCCTAAACATGATCTTTGTTTTTTGGTTCCCTTATCTCCATTCCCATATTTTCCATCATTTATTCGGTAGTCATTGGATGGCATTATTCAGTTTCTATATTAAAAAGTGCAAAAGTCAACAATAAGAATGCAAATTCCTGAAAAAACTCTGAAGGTTGTACATATTAGTATAAAGTATGAATGCAATAAATAATATGGTAAAAATCATTGTATTGTATTGTTTTACTGTTAAGTATGACTCTTAGAATCTCGATCTCTATTTGAGAATGCTAATATTGGTGAAAGACAATGTAATTAACCTTATTCCACCATGTATCATTCAATAATACTCTCTGATCGAGTGACTTAACAGCATCTTTATGATAGTAAGTCTGTTTGACCAATACTTGGTTACCTTGAACACCCTTTCAAAATTCGCATGCATTCGTACAACGAAAATAGGGAACTAGGCTTGTGGCATCAAGATACATAAATTGGCAAGGATATTGATATCTTTGTTTCTTATCAAGGGAGGAAGGGAAATTTATCCAAGATATGTAGATTAATGAAATTACAGAGCTTTGAGTATATTTGTCATCTTATACTTGACATGTTAGTTTCTTTCTTCTGTCTTGTTTCATTTTTGGCTTATGAATTGGCTTCAAATATAACTTGGGTCTTACTTTGTCTCCTGTCGTGCAGCAATGTGTCCACAATGTGGTCACAAGGAAGCATTTTTCTACCAGCTACAGATCCGATCAGCCGACGAGCCCCCGACATCATTTTACACGTGCTGCGATGAACGGTGTAGATACAATTGGAGAGAAGACTAGGGTTCACCTGGAGATGACGTGCCCTTGTTTGTTCTTTAGCAATTAAACATGCAATTTTGATTAACCTTATGAAGTTAGCAACTTGTTGAGCAAAACTTTTTGGTAGTCTCCAGTTATTTATGCTGTCCATTCTTGAAGAAATAATGGCTTTTTAAGAAGTTTATTTCTTCTTTAGGGTTAAGGGTTCTCCCCTGCCCCACGTGTCAGTGAAGTGTGCCTGGACGATTGAGGAAACAATTGAAGGGGCTGGCGATTGAGAGCCAGTACTATTGAATGGTTTGGTGGTTGGATCACACTAACTTGTTCGACGAGTCCAATTTTGTTCGTCCACCAAAACTAGGATGGATGTACCATTCTACTCAAAGGCTACCACGAGTCATTTTTATCTACATAAAACTACTTTGGGATTAATTTGGTGAACATCCATAATATACTAGGCCTTCGGGCTTGGTTGTGACATTCATATCGAGTTGTAGGCCTTAGGGCCAAGGGTTGTGGGTCATTCTGTAATATATATATATATATATATATATATATATATAGAGAGAGAGAGAGAGAGAGAGAGAGAGAGAGGGGAAACTTAAAGCAAGAAGACCGATGGACGGAAACCCTAACGACGGGGTGGGGAACCCAAGCAGTGGCGAGGGAATCGATCTTCGTTGCGGGCCGTCCGGAACAAATCAACTGAACTACGATGGGAGACTGACAACGCCGGTGAGAGCCATTCAGCGACGTGAGACGGACGACAATCCCGGGCAGACGGAGGGTGGTGTTCGTGGTATTTCAGACGGCTACCCAATGACGTCAAATGGGTGGCGGGTGAAGCCGACGGCCGCCGAGAGGGGAAAGGAGTAATCGGAGGAACAAGGGTTGGCAGTGGTACTGGGTACCAACGGCAGGAAGGTGTGCGGGGGGGGGGGGGGGGGGGGGGACAACGTGGCATACACGGAAGCGGTTACGCTACGAACAAACAAGTGGATGGACATCTGTAAGCCAACCATGACTAACTGTCCAACGACGATGGAGTTTGTGTCACCAAAAAGAGTGGGAACTGTTACAGAGCTTCATTTCCCGCAAAAGAGATAGCGGAGGTCACAGAGTTATGGAAGAACACGCTAGTATTCTACGGACTTGGCGGTAAACCGTTTTATGGACAAATTTGGGAATATGCTTACCGTGTTTGGCTGCTGAAAGGGAGTATGGATATCTTTGCCAGGGAATGAATTTTATTTTGTCAAGTTCAGACTGTTGGAGGATATGGAGTACATCATTCAGGGAGGGCCATGGACGTTTGACGGCCGTCTGATTGTCTTGAAGGAGTGGACGACGGAGTCGACATATGAGAAGGATGTCCTCAATGCTATACCAGTCTGGATACGATTCCCGGATTTTCTTGTCAAATATTGGAGCGTCTCGTTTCTGATGCGGCTTGCTAGTCTTATTGGCAAGTCAATCAAGGCGGATGATGCTACAATTTACAGGGACAGGTTGATGTACGCAAGAGTTTTTGTGGAGATTAGTGCAGGTTTGGAGCTTCCTAGATACTGGAATATGATGTACCCACGAGTGAGGTCATCACACAGAATGTTGAGTATGAATGGGTTCTCCTAGGTTGTCGACGGTGCGCATGCTTTGGCCATGATACAAAGGCATGCAAGGTAGGAGGCGCTAAGAGAGCATCCATCAGTAGTACCTCGCCTTCGAGTTCTACCTCACCGGTGGGGCATGGTGGGGCTGATACAGATGGGGGCTTGTCGTAGGCTAATGACATGGGGGACATGGTCACAGAGGAGATGGTCATAATAGCGACGGATCTGCTGAGTGGGACGAGATTAGAGCAAGGGGACAACGGCCAAGGCACAATGATTATATTCTAGGCAAAGAGGGGTTGTTACCAGAGGTGCGACGGCAACGAAGAACCACAGAGCTGGTATAGATGCAAGAGCGAAGAAGGGCGTGTTCTATAGCAGAAAGAGGCATGCTGGTCCCTTTCAAGATGAGACATATTGCGAGGGTTGCGAGAAGGCGGTGGGGGCGGAAGATGTATGTCGAGACAACCCTGCATGGTCCAACCTACTTGATAAGGAGGTGGATACTAGCAGTATCATCGAAGCAGAGGCAGCTCAGATCCAGGAGGAACCGACACCACCCTAGGGTGTCGGGTCAGATGAGATGCATGGGGGACATGGCCATTAATTAATGTCGGTTATCTCATGGAACGTCCGTGGAGTGTGCTCCCTGGGTATGTGGAAGGAGATCAGTGAGTTTCTTCGGAAAAGAAGTGTTCAACCATTGCACTACTGGAAACTAAGATAAAATCAGAGGGAATATTGGCGAGAAGAACCTCACCCCATTGATCACAAGCGCATAACCTCCACTTATGTACCATGGCCGTGGTCTGAGTCCGATGGGATAGTCGTCGTTGGGATGTGAGAGTGGTACATATCCCCGAGCAGGTGATAGTTATAGACTTCTCTAACAAGGGAGGCTTCCATTTCATCTTCGACGCGGTCTATGGTCACAACGATAGGAAGAGAAGGGAGGAGCTATGGCACAAGATTATTCATGTGAGCGTGGTAGCATGGAGCTCAAATCTACCCTCTTATTCATGGGAGACTTTAACGCTCTCATGTATAAAAGGGAGAAGGTGGGAGGCCGGCCTGTACCAAATTCGATTCTATATGACTTCCAACATTGCCTGATGCAGTCGAGACTACAGGGCTTGGAGAGGTCGAGACATATTTGGACCTGACACAACAAAACGGTTCGGAAGAGGGTTGCCTGTCAGCTAGATAGAGCCTTAGGCAATAGTGCTTGGTTCAACAGATTTTTCCACTCGGTTGTGAAGGGTAGGCCAGCTGGAACGAGCGATCACTCTCCTCTCCGAGTTGGTTTCACAAAGAAGCCTCCTTAGAGATCTCGACCTTTTTGGTACAACAACAGTTGACACCTTTTCGAGGGGTACGCGGAGGCGGTGGCACGGGGGATGCGGCTAGTGGCACTACTTAACTTAATATGGTGCAGGTGCTAAAGTCCACCAAGACTGAGCTGAGGAGTTGGGTTCAGGACCGTCCTCGTTTTCTCCTGGCGGAAAGAGGAGGAACTCCGCTTGATCCACGACCGCATGCAGTTAGACATGATGGATAAAGATTTGGCAGGTCGTGAGAAGAAACTGACAGAGGAGGTCAACCAGCTATGACTACAAGAGGAGATCCAAAGTGCCCAACGTGTCAAATGCTCGTGGCTGAAGGAGGGAGACAAATACTCTAAATTCTTCTACGATGTGGTCCGTGCTCGCCAACATCGTAACAGCTTCAATCAGCTACTGGACGTGGAAGGAAAGCTAGTGGATACGCCCTCAGGCATACAGTCGGAGGCTACTAGGTACTATTATGAGTTGTATAATCAGTCCGATTGTATAAAATGTTCCTAATCTTGTGTGCAAGAGACTGGTCACAACATATGACAATAGCCAATTGATAGCCCCGGTTAGACTGGAGGAGGTTGAGGCGATAATTACGGGTGCGGACCCCAACAAGGCATTTGGACCAGATGACTTCAACAGTAAATTCTTCAAAATCCATTGGGAGGCACTCAAATATCAGGTCCTTGGGGCGGTGCAAGAGTTTTTCATAAATGACAAGTTTCTGAAGGAGCTGAATCATACGTTCCTGACGCTGGTTCCTAAAAACGAGGGTGCTACGTCCCTGGCCGACTTCAGACCTATTACGTGTTGTAATTATTTGTATAAAATAATTGCACACATAATGTGTCTGCTGATGGAGAAGATTATGTAGGGATTTGTTTTAGTAAATCAGGCGGCCTTCATTAAAGGCAGGTCGATTGCAGAGCACAACCTTATGGCGCATGAGATGATACGAAAATTCAATAAAGTAGGGGGCATGAAAGCTTGCGTGAAGCTAGACCTCATGAAGGCTTATGATATGGTGAACCGTGATTTCGTTTGTCAGTTTATGCTCGCCATGGATTTTGATGAGATGTGGGTTGCAAGGATTAGGGAGTGCATTACTTCTGCTACTTTTTTGATGCTTATTCGGAACATCCCCTATGGGTTTATCAGGAGCAATATGGGGCTACGGCAGAGGACCCTCTGTCCCCATATCTATTCACACTAGTCATGGAGTACTTTTCGTGTCTGATGGATATGGCAATGCATAAGAGGAGGATTGTACCGCTCTACAAGAGGGTCACTCCGTACGTGTCCCATTTGATCTATTCGGATGACCTCTTGGTCTTCTTGCGACCGTCGATGGAGGGTCTCACTACTATTTTGGAGATCATGGGAGTGTTCGGGAGGCTGTCAGGACTTCAAATAAACATGGACAAGAGCCGGATGTATTTTATCTCTTTGTCCTCTAAATGAGGAGCATGCATTGGTGCTAGGAGTCGAGAAGGGGGATCTGCCTGTAAAGTATCTTGGGCTTTCGTTGTTAGTCAACTATGCAAGGAATTTGGAATACCACAGTTTAGTTGAATATGCCCAACATTTGGAGGACGTATTGAGCTTGTACGGTATGTTATTTCCGCCTAGCTTTATTCTGGCTGTAGTCTATTCTGGTGCATACGACTACCCTCCGAAAAGTGGAGCGTATATGCTCCAACTTCATTTGGAGGGGTGGCCTGCATGCTATCGCCTGGGAGCAACTATGTAGACCTCGGAAGGAAGGGGGGATAGGACTTCGGTCGTTGCAGATAGTCCGAGATGCAGCAGGAATGAAGATGACGTGAAAGTTTGTGCGTGAAGGTTCTCTATGGACATAATGGATGGCAAGTAGGTATTTGAAAGGAGCCAATTTTTGGTCATGCATGTACAACAACAATGTTTCTATTACATTCAAGAACTTGCTACACAATAGAGCAGCTATTAAAACTGCCATACATCGGATCATACGGGATGATAGGAATACCTATCCGTGGCTCGATTTATGGCTGGATCACCGGAGTTTACTGGAGATATCGGATCAGCAGCTACCGTTGGAGACAGGTAGGGGAATGAGGGTGCAGTCCATCATCCAAAATGGAGAATAGCGGCCTGACCTATATTATTACACGATAATGCATGAAGACAGTATCCGGGTGGTCCAAATTGATACTAGCATCGACGTTGACAGATGGATGTGGAACCCGCCGGGGGGTGTGGTAGGCGGAGGGGACTTCGAGTTTGGGAGCTGTTACAACTTTGTACGGTTGACACACCATAATTAGGATAACTATGACTTTATATGGTTCAATGGGCTCACTCGCAAGATGCAGCTTTGCATGTATCGGCTATTGCTGGGCCGCCTTCTTACCAAGGACAGACTTGTCCACTTTGGTGTTTGGCTCCCAAACCAACTTTGTGTGCTATGCAACCAAAGCAACGAGTCACTCCGACATCTATTCTTTGAATGCGGACTGACTTGGTTCCTTTGGCATGAGCAATGATGCAAGCGATTGGGGAGCTGCGGGGAGGCGAAGGACATCGGTGGAATCATCGTGAAAATTCGTGCTAGGAGAAGAGCGATGCTATGGTTTAAGGAAGCACGTCTATGCCTTGCAGCGGCGGTGTGGCATGTGTGGCGAGAGCGTAACATGCATACCTTTGAGGGACTCCAAACTTTTTCCGTTGAGATTTTACACAATATTAAATTTGATGTTGGTACTATGAGACCCTTATGAGGGACTGAAAATGTATGATGTGTAATATGTTTTGATAGATGAATAAAATTTTACCTTTGTTTATATATATATATATATATATATATAGAGAGAGAGAGAGAGAGAGAGAGAGAGAGAGATCTCCGCACTCGAGCATCTTGACATGTTCTTCGAAATAACAGTTATTTGATTATATTTTTTGACCGTTTAGACTAGATCCTTAAATTAATTTTTTTGCGAGATTTTAATCTAATATGAACGGGTCAAAAATGATAATCTCACGACTGCTATTTCGAAAAACATGTAAGGTTGCTTAGGTCCAGGAATCTCAACCCCTCCTCGTGTATATATATATATATATATATATATATATATATATATATATATATATATATATACACGAGGAGGGGTTGAGATTCCTGGACCTAAGCAACCTTACATGTTTTTCGAAATAGCAGTCGTGAGATTATCATTTTTGACCCGTTCACTTTATATATATATATATATATATATATAAAGTGAAAAAATATCAAGCTATTCTGAAAGATAGCTGACAAAACAAATGATTGAAAGGGAGGAGCAGAGGAGTTCTTGTTAAAACCAATAAAACTATCAGATGTGAATAGGCTCAGATCTCATTTACTTGGAAGGGAAGAACAAACATCACCACCAAGAACAACGACATAATAGCAGCAGCAGCAGCTACTACAACAAAAAGGAAAGCAGCAGCAGTAGCAGCATTGGATGATGAGGGTGTTTCACCACCTGCTGAGAAGAGGACAAAAGTCACAAGACCAAGATTCAGCTGCAGCACAACTCGACAGTGTTGTGATGTAAAATCTAAACTGATTCTTTCTTCCATTTACCTATTCCTCCATTCGAAATTTTGATGTGCCTAAAAAGCATTAGAAATGTATATAATGGATAAATGAAATATAGGAGAATAGCTGAAATTACATTTTTGAATATTGGAAGAACATTTTTGAATTATATTTCACACCTGTCCAATGGTTATTGTAGATGGCTGACCTTCAAAAGTGGCTAGATCAATGTTGATACTATCGTACTGACACTGTCGGGGTATGGGAAATGACCCGACAGTCCGTACCTTTCGCTCATTTCTCACTTCCACCCGCCCATCTTTTCTGAAACCAAATCACCACCATCCCACTCTTCAAAAGCCGTGTTCTCCCCTCCCTTGGCTACTCGATCCACTTCTCTGTCCCACCGATTGGCCGGTCTGGAGGCCTGTGGTTGGGATGGGCAGATTCGGTTAATGCCACTGTATCTTACTCATCTCCAAACATCCTCCTCCTCCTCAACTTGTCCGAGTGGACATTCATGTGTGTTTATGGATGCCCCAAAAAGAAAGAAAGACCGCTTCTCTGGAGTAGTATCACCAATCTGGCAGCTTCGCGCGAGTGAGTGTCCTTGGACCTGCCTTGGAGATTTTAATGCCATCTCTCGTCTGAACGACAAAGCTGGTGGAAGTAGATTTGACTCAAGTGCAGCGGATTGTTTCAATAACTTGATTGATTCATGCGGCCTAATAGATTACGCAGTCCTAATAGAAGAGCTCCTTCTTACAACATCAGGGAGGGAACGTCTGGACCGTGCATATGCTAATGCGGATTGGAGTGAACTTCACCCCCACACCACCGTCTCCATTCTCCCCTCTGCATCAATAGCGACCACTCTCCTATCGTACTCAACACTGACAAGTACATGCCTGCCTCACCACAAACGCATTCTGCGGTTTGAGTCATAATGGCTGCACAGTGATACATACATCGAAGAGATTTCCAAAATATGGTCTTCTACTCATGCTCAATTTCCAAAGAGATTGCACAGGAACCCTCTCCAAGCTTCAGAATTGGAGCAAATTAAAGTTTGGCAACATCCACCATCGTATTCGTTCTCGAGTTCCTTGCTTGAGGAGGAGGACCTGACTGATGAGCTCAACGAGATCCTCAACCTTGAAGAGTCATACTGGAGACAAAAGCTCTAAATACTTCCATATTCTGTCTTCTATTAGCGTTGCAACAGATCTTCAAAGAGGTGTCCTCTGTTCCACTCGATCCGAGTTTTGTGGTCTGCAATAATCCGATCTCGTCTGAGGACAATCTCAGTTAGAATAGGCAGCATTCAAGAAGTCAAAGATACCATTCGTCAAATGAGCCCCCCGCTGAAGGCCCCTGGTCCTGTCCTGATGGTTGTCCAGCAATCTTATTCCAAAAAAGTTGGACTCAAGTGGGTTAAGGATGTGACTACTCTAATACAACAGTTCTTCCACTCCTCCCTCCAGCCTAACATCAATCACACAGGCACCCATCTCGTGCTCATTCCGAAGAAAGGCCTGGCTCTTCTGTTATCACGGGGAGAGGGCCAACGTGGAAGAGCCTCTGTAACTGTAACTGTAACTGTAAGCTAAGCAAAGCAATATATCACCCAGAATTCAGATGTTTGTATGTCGTCTACTCAATGAAGCCTTACCTCTCCGTGGTGCCATATCCCTATGCCTCAGGATGAGGATGCAGCTGCATCATTACTCTGTCAAGTATGGTTCATGAGCCCAATTCGACTTCGTCCAGACAAATCACCCCAATGTTGGCCCTGGCTCTTATGGAAACATGGCTCAAGGAAATCTGCTATGAGGAAGCTATCAAGATTGGCTCGGCAACACTCTGGGCTATATCTGGAAGGTGCGTTGTGCTTGTGTATGGCGCCTTTGGGAGATTCGATCAAAATCAACATCCACGGAGCTACCTCTTCTAGGCGGATTGCTGCAGCAGCAGCTAGGGACTCATCTGGACACTTCATTGGTGGCATCGTCTGGAGCTCTGAAGACTTTCATGATCCAAGTATGCAGGCAACTCTTTGCAGTTCAACATGGTGGCCATAGCAACTTCATCCTTGCAGGAGATTCATTATCCGTAGTTCAAATCTCCAGGGGAGACGACTCCCCAATCCCTTGGAAGCTCTGGGAGATATTATTGCTTCTACTACCAAACGGGCAATCTCAACTTCTACAGGTGGAGCTTAGAACCTTGCACGCAAGACCGATAGTTATTGGTAGACATTGTAGCTATGTGCCACCAGAAACTGCAAGTTGACTTTCACTCCACCAGGGGTGTATGAAATATATTGTTTCTATTTATTTCTATGTTGCACTTTAGTATTTATAGGCATGTCATTTCAATTCGAAGATGAAATAACCTATACAATCCAATTCTCCACTTGAGAAAACCTATTAGCAATGTACAATAGAAAAAAGGACCACACCAAAACCATTTACTATTTACATTCTCATTACAATTTACTACTCAATTCCAACCCCAACCCCAACCCCAACAAAGGGTTTGTTGATCTACTCAAGAAAAAAAAAACAAAAATATTCAAAGTCGAGCAACTAGCAAACTTTTTGTTGCTGAGGACTTGATTTTTCACTTCAAGGGATAAAAGGGAACATGTGAAGAATTCACAATTAGGAAGGGGGAGGATGCAGCGGTGTATTACTATCACAAGGCAACGGTAACTGCTACCTATTTACAGCAATCTGTACAGGATTTTCCGTGCCGTCGCAAAGAATCTTACTTTAAATAGCTACTAAATTTATACACCTGCATCAAGCAAACAGCATAGGAATTAGTAATCGGGTTTTGTACTGTCAGAAATAAATTTGCTACAATAATAGGTAAGCATGCCATCTGCTAGTCGAATTCCTTACGCTGTATGTACATGGTTGTCAATGCTGCTGCCAACATCCGCTTAAGATGCTAATTCCAATCCCAATTCATAAAAAAAACAATCATACAGACTGATCAAAAGAATCTTCACAATGGCAAATAGAAAATGGTCATGAACTTCCGAGGTGTCCCTATCACCGAGAGGGGCCATGATATTTCTCCATCGATTCTTTTTTGTGATCAGGATCTAGGCTGCAGTAGAGAACATAGATGTAAACATTTTAACAGCAGTTGACGATGACATACTGGGTTCTTCCCCTAGGTAGAATCCCTAGAACGAGCTATATTATTTTTCAAGAAAATATTATAGTTACCTGTTTCTCATTCCAAGAAGGGTGCAATGGGCAGCTCGAGCAGAAGCTGTGACAGGAGCAACAACGGCAGCAGGAGCACCTCGGACAGCAGTTGCCAGAGCCGCTCCAGCACCAGCACCTCGCTGGTAAGCTTTAAGAGGAGTGCCAATTAGAGCAGAAGCTGTCCTACCAAGTCCATCACTTAGACTCTCATAGGCCTGCAAAGAGACGATACCAACAGGTGTCAGGCAGTGTATCACTAGTTTAGTTACATATGTCATCGAAAGACAATTTTGAAATAATTGACCACAAACCAAAAACGAGTCAGAAAGGTGAGCAGAAGATGTTGATGGTCTGAACTGTCCTCAGTGTAACAAGTGTATCAAGTAGGCAGTGAAGAAGGGTGTGACAGTAGTTAATGTTAGAAAGAGATCTCTCCTGATATGAAGGAAATGATTAAGTATTCAAGTAGCTGATCCAAATATTTAGGATACATGCTTTTTTGTTGTTACTGGCAATAATTTCACCTCAAAAGACTTACAAATTAATTTTTCTTAGGGCAGCCACATGACTTTTATTCGACGACTTGCAGTACCTAATATATGTCTGAGAAGAACTCGACTTAGAAGTTTAAAGGGAAGAAGATCAAACTTGACTACAAGATTTCATAATGAAGTAATGAACAGGTCATAGCATTGTGTCTATAGTCCAAAACTTTCAGAAATTTGATTCACGAGTTGATTTCAGAATTATTTGCCAAAGTTGGAGAAAATAAATTTACTTTTGCCAGCATGCAGATTAGAACTACGAGAAATTTACACAAAGAGTTGATGTGGGCTAAAAGAGTATCATGCAAGAGGAGCCGATTTTAATCAAGATGAAGCTATGTCCACAACAGTGTGCAACTTAACAAGGAAGACTCCTACGCTGCATAGGTTGCTAATTCGGCCTCTAAAACATGAATTCTGATACTATATCTTGGCAGAGAGGTCAGGTATTTTAGAAGATAATAATGTTGCCAGTCCAGACGAATCTCCTAGAGATTAGTCCTTCAACAGAAATGGGATTTCAAAGAATGCTGTAGATATACTGTACTTTATTTCTCAAGCATGGGCAACTTGAAACTTATCACATTTTCTAAATCCTTCTGGAAAAATAATAGAATAAATTATAGGAGAGCCCATATCATGTTAGGTTTGGCACCACCGCGGACAACAGATTTGAGAGAGAGAGAGAGGAGAGATATTTTTAGTTACTAAAACTTTGATTATATTTCTGAACTAGAGTTAACTAAATAAGGGTATTTTCATCCATTTCAGCCTGAACTAACTGTTTCAACATAAACTGGATGGCAGGGGAAGTCTGCAGCACATTTAATGTTATGGTAGGAAACTACAAGAACTTAAAATGATATTGTCAACCAACGCTTAGAAGCAAGACTATTACAATATCTATGTTGCATAGGTTGCTATTTCGACATTTAAGAGAGGACTTCTAATACTATTATTGGAAGAGAGGTGTGACACTGATAAAATGATGTCTGCCAAGCCTGATGGATACCCAGAGATGGGTCGGAACTGGTACATCAAAGAATGGATTGAGCGTCAGATTTAGGCTATCATTTTCTAGAACAAGGTTAGACTTAAAGCTCACTCATAATTTTCTTATCCTTCCAGACAAGTTACAATTGTTTGTGCTGCAATGTGGATTCTTCTGTTGTAAACCACAAGTAATTTGGAAGTGGGCATATGAAGCAAGACTTTCTTTTCATGCATGTGCCTTTAATTTTTTTGGTATTGCCTAGAGTACATCAATTTAGAGAGACCTACAGAAGATAGCAGTAGAAAGAAATTCAGATCTTAAAAGCACATGGAGTGGGAAAATGGTAGGTTTGCCAATATGACTGTTCGATGTAGGAAATATTAGTACACTGAAGTATTGCTTTCGTTGCATTCAAATGGCAAAATTTTATTAGGCTTAATTGCACTTGAATACCTTGAAGTATTCAACTACGAAAACTAATATCTTGTACTTTTTTTGGCAAGTTGATAGCCTAAACTTCTTATTTTCACTTTAACCCTAAAATATCACTCTTTTGCAGTTAGAGGTAACATTAAGTACAAAAAGACCATAGTGCCCTAACCCTAACCCCAAGCATAATAATTGATTATTCAGTCAAGTAATAATAAGATTAATTAAATAATCAATTTGTTTCATCAAAAAAGTTGATTAAATTTAAAAGTACCAAATGTGTCTCAAATATTAACCACACAACAAATATTGTGCGTTTTAGCCAAGGAATTGTTCAAGGAAAGGATGTCATACATTTTCTTGACATGTTTTATGGCTTCATGGGTCACACAATACACAATAAGTCATGTTCTAAATTTAGGAAATGATTGCAAAGGCAGTTCTATTAGTATATTTATCCATCCCACCATAGCACCTTAGACCTTATTCGTCATTTAACAATAATAAAGACATCATGAGGCCAGGGGCGACAAGATTTGTTACTCCACTCCTTACTTCGGAGAACTTGTGTAAACAAAAGGATAAATTGAGGAGGTTTTGACTTTGTGTTTGGTTACTTTCATTTGAAACAGTTTTCTGAAAGTAAGTTATAAAGTTGTTTTTCTGAGTATAGAGTTTCTGACTTTGTGTTTGGTTACTTTCATTTGAAAAATGGTTTTGAGAAAAATGGTTTTAAGTTTCTGTTTGGTAATTTTTTTTTAAGGAAAGTAGTAGTCCTCCATCTCTCTGCTTTGATCCGGACATCGACAAGATCTGTGGCTAAGACGGTGGTCAACGTCGGGGAGGAACCTGGAAGAGGGTTGCCTCTGTTCAGGTGAGGCGACAACTCGGTGTGGAGGAGGACGCCACATGGCACGGTGCTCGAAGGGACGGGCAGCGTCGACCGTCGCTGGCTCGACGCAGTGGGTCTGGGCGTGGGTCTGGGCGTGGGTCGTCACTGGCCGCAGCATGTTCGGTCGCAGTGGATCTTGAAGGAGGAGCTAGTAGAGTACGTCGGATGAGGGCCGCCCCTGTCCTCCTTGAAGCCCTCCCGCTCCTCCCCCATCTTCTCTCCCGACGGCCTAGCCTGGGCTTCGTCAAGACGTACTTTATAAAATGTGTTGTCCAAAGAGAGAAGGAGAGGAGAAGCCGGTGGAGGAGGAAAAG
Source organism: Iris macrosiphon (assembly GCA_036927795.1). NCBI lineage: Eukaryota > Viridiplantae > Streptophyta > Magnoliopsida > Asparagales > Iridaceae > Iris > Iris macrosiphon. The sequence continues at coordinate 29,231,834 of JAYESA010000008.1, read as the reverse complement.
GAGAGAGAAGGGAAAAGAGAGGAGTAGAGGAGTGGATGGGACATAAAGTATGGAGAGAGAGGGAGTGTGAGAAAAGAGAGAGAACATTCTGAAAACAAGTTTCAGATGCTCTCAGAAACTCATGTCTAAACATCTACTTCCAAAAAAGATATTCAGACGTACTTTATAAAATGTGTTGTCCAAACGCAAGTTATTTCATTTTTGCTTTTAAACTCAGAAAACTGAGTTTTAAATCAGAACCAAACGGACCCTAAGTGTCCATGCCGCCAACTCTCAATATGGTTGTGGCGTCCATTTGGAGGTTGAAAATGAAAGGTTTTGGCACTTCGTTTCCTTCAATGTAAACGTGGATAGTACTTAAATGGAAATTCCATCCCATAGTTCGCTGGTTTACTATCGCATCCAAATTGTATATGCTTTCAAAAGATATTCATGAATCCAATTGGAATATAGTTCTGACAACAAACTAGCTTTCAAAAGCTTATATTGTTTGTTGACTGACTGAGCAGAAAGGTCATTTGGTCATAATATAAAGGATAGACTTTCATTGCATCAGAAAAGGCTACTGACTGAAGAAATGTAACTACAAGAATGTATGTGCTTGTCAGAGATAGCTTACCTGATGAATTCCTTGTTGTGCTCCTTCCGGCTGATTACATTTTACTTTTGATTTTAGTTTACTGTTTTCAGATACCGAGACAGATGGTGGGGTACTTGTCAGAATATACTCTGTTTGAAGAAGCATCTCATGTGCTCCAGCCGCCAGATGCACCCCTAGTCCTACAGCTTCAAGAGAGATGCTTTTGAGAAAAGTAATTGCTCCTGTCAAATAGAGTAATCAGATGAGTAAAATGTGATTTAAGTGCTGCATAATCTATACAGTAAAAAAGAGTGTCTTGCAGATTAATATGTAAATATAATGTTGTAGCAGATGAAAAGACATAATTTATACCTCCCTGTCATTCTTACTTGAAATAATCAAATAAAGTCTTGCATATGCAAATCATAGTTCACAGTATTGGCTGATAACCGATTCGATACGGCCGATACATATCGATGTTGGCATTGTCCTGATCTGATAATAACAATGATGAGAACATAAAATGTTATATTTTTATTCCTTAATATATACTCCTTTATGCTCATTTGATGTCTAAAGATCCTCATTAATTTCATATTTTGATTTAGGATGCAATTGGAGTCACTAAATGCAAAATGGAGCTAATTATCAATTCTGGACAGTTTTGACATCTTGTAGCAAAATAGTCATAACTTGCTCATCTGAAGTCCAATCAAGCTGATCCAAATTGATTCGGAAAGCTAAGAGACAGAGGTACAATCTTACTGTTTTGAGTTTTCCGAGATTCTGGCTGCATCATGGACCAAATCAGGCTTGAAGTTAAATCAACTTATGCTGTGCACGAAAAGTGGAGCTGAATTAACCATTTTCCTACTTGTTCAAAGATTTTATTTTATTGTTTGGGTTGTTGTAACTCTTAGGGATTTGTGGGAAGATATTGTGAGCTTCAAACAACTAATTTAGAGCGTATAAAAGGGGTAGAAATCAGGAGAAAAACAACACACAACTCTTCTTCCTCTTCTCCAATATTCTTTTGAAGTTTTCATGAACGTGTGGAGCTAAAAATCTTGTTGGTCAAAGATAACAGAAGCCTTGGAATCAATAAACTTGTGAGATCTAAATTATTTTCATATGTTTGATTTATGCTTTGAGTATTGAATGTTTTTCTATGCCTACTTTCATGATTGTTTTGTTTAATTACTAGGAGGCCTACTAGTCTATTATCCATTTCGATCTACTGCTAAATTAGACATCAAATCCGTAATTGTTTGATTTTTCTAATTTGTGAAGCAACCAAGATTTAATGAACTGCTTTGTTTTATTAGATCTTAGGAGAATTTTTTTTGACTAAATTAAATGCAACCGCTTGTGCTTGTTTTACTTCATCGATCTCTTGGTTCTTTAAAAAATTACTTGATTAAATCTTCAGCGCTTATCTTGGATTATTTAGTAATTAAAGCTAATTAGATCGCTTGTTTCTAATTATCTAAGCCTAAGAGAGATTTAACGGTGAGTATTCAAAGTATGAGTTAATTTATGTTTGCATCAATGATCAATTTTAAGATTCCAATGGTGGATGTTGACTGAGACCAACATTTGTTCCTTTGATTGATTTTAATACTTTAATTGATTTTAGCTCTTCTTAATTTGCTTTTATTCAAAACTTCACCCCCATCCTATTTCACATAGCATAAAGATTAACTAATTACTCTCGGTGAGATCGATCCTTACTCTCACTACTACAAATAATTTTAAGAGTAAATGTTTTATAATTTGGGTGCCTACGATAGCACACCAAATTTTGGCGCCGTTGTCGGGGAGTAATTTTAGTTAATTTTTGTGCCTTTTGTGATACTTTTCTTATAATTAAATCATTTTTGTTTATTAGCCAAAAAAAAAATCATTCTTATATACTTTTCTGGATTGCTTGCTATCATTTTATTGACTGTTTATGATTGTAACTCGATCTTCTAATCAAAGTGATTTTTAGAGTGATCAAGAAATAGAAAGAACTCTGCGCAGGTTAAGTAAGGAAGCTCAAAGAAACTCTAACGAGAACGACCATGCTCCGGATTTCTTACTCTTTTGCAATTCTAATCCTGAATAAGAGGAAGTAATGGCTGCAAATAGAACTTTGAAAGAACTTGCAGCCCTTGATTTGAACCAACACCCTTTATGCATAACATTTCCTACTTTAGATGCTACTAGTAGTTTTGAATTAAAATCTGGACTAATACATTTATTACACACTTTTCATGGCCTTGCAGGTGAAGATCCTCACAAGCATCTAAAGGAGCTTCATGTGGTATACACAACTATGAAACCTACAGGGGTGTCCGAAGAGCAAATCAAATTAAGAGCCTTTCCGTTTTCTTTAAAGGATTCGGCTAAGGATTGGCTCTATTATCTACCCTCTGGGAGCATTGTTAAATGGAACGAAATGAAGAGGCTATTCTTGGAGAAATACTTTCCCGCTTCAAGGGCGGCCAATATCCGAAAAGAAATTTGTGGGGTAAGGCAACACAATACAGAGTCTCTCCACGAGTACTGGGAACGTTTTAAAAAATTATGTGCAAGTTGCCCCCATCATCAAATTAGTGAGCAGCTACTTATCCAGTACATCTACGAAGACCTCCTACCAACTGATAGAAGCATGATAGATGCTGCTAGTGGAGGAGCTTTGGTAGATAAAACTCCTGAGGCCGCAAAAAATTTAATTGCAAATATAGCAGCAAATTCTCAACAATTTGGCACTAGGCTAGATTTTCCATCTAGGCATGCTAATGAGGTAAATATTTCTTCCCTAGAACAACAAATTGCTAGTTTAACGTCTCTTGTTCGCCAAATGGCTGTAGGTAACATGCAAACAGCGAAGGCATGTGGGATTTGTTCAGTAGCAGGACATCCAACTGACATGTGTCCAACTCTTCAAGAGGAGCCCAATGAACAAGTGAATGTGGTATGTGCTTTTCCTGGACAACTGGACAACTGCAAAGGAAGTATGATCCATATTCAAACACTTACAATCCAGGATGGAGAGATCATCCCAATTTCAACTATGGGAATCCACAAACAAATCAGCCTGTCAATCAAAATCGTCCAAGTTACCAACAGTACAAGCAGCCATATCCTAAAGTAAACCACAACCAAACCAAACTTCTAACTCTGGTATGTCTTTAGAAGATATTGTTAAGTCTCTTGCCACTAATAATTTACAATTTCAACAGAAGACAAGGGCCAGTATTCAAAGCTTGGACAATCAAATGATCCAAATGGCTACAACAATTAATAAGCTAGAGGCACAAAGTTCAAGAAAACTACCATCTCAAACGATAGTAAATCCAAAAGAAAATGCAAGTGCAATCGTTTTGAGAAACGGTAAAGAGGTTGACATTCCAGTAAAAGAAGCATCTGCAACGTCAAAACAAGAAGAGAAAAGCACCGTGACAGACACGAACGTCCCCAATGATGATAAGGTACCCAATTGTAAGTTTCCACCCATTTATGATTATAAGCCAGTACCTCATTTTCCTCAAGCTTTAACAGAATCTAGAAAAATTGAACAAAATAATGAGTTATATGAGACTTCGTAAATGTGAGGTAAATATTCCACTTTTAGATGCTATCAAACAAGTACCTCGCTATGCTAAATTTTTAAAAGAATTGTGTACAATAAAGAGGAAACAAAAGCTTAAAGGATATGAAAAGGTAAAAGTTGGGGAGAGTGTTTCTGCAGTAATTCAACGAAAACTCCCTACGAAATGTAAAGATCCTGGAATGTTTACTATCCCTTGTAAGATAGGTAACAATAAATATGAGAAAGCCATGTTAGATTTATGAGCTTCTATCAATGTCATGCCATATTCTATATATGAATCTTTAAATCTTGGACCTCTGAATAAAACTGGTGTTATAATTCAATTGGCTGATAGATCTAATGCATATCCTAAGGGAGTAGTCGAGGATGTTCTTGTACAAATTGATAATTTAGTTTTTTTTGCTGATTTTTATGTGCTTGATATGGAAAATGGCGATCAAACTGCTCCAATTTTGTTAGGAAGACCATTTTTAAAGACATCCAAGACTAAGATAGATGTTCATAGTGACACACTTACTTTGGAATTTGATGGTAAAATTGTTAAATTTAATATTTATGATGCCATGAAATATCCTGATGATGATAATACTGTTTATTCTATTGATGTGGTTGATTCTTTAGCACAAGATATTTTTGAACTTGATGCAAAGATGGATTGGAAGTGGCCATTAGTGAGCATCTTGAAAAAGAGCATAAGGAGTTAGCTTTGAGTTCTAATTTGCAGGAAACTGTTGCAGCATTGAATGATTTTTCAAAAATACAACAATCAGGTAACGTTTCTTATATTTCATTACCAATTTCTAACAAGAGGCCTTTACCCTCTGTTTTGCAGGCCCCAATTCCAGACTTGAAGCCTCTCCCTAGTCACCTCAAGTATGTATTCCTTGGAGATGGAGGAACATTACCGGTGATCATCTCCAATAAATTTAGTGCACCACAAGAAGAAAAGCTTGTGCAGATCCTTAAGGAGCATAAGACGGTTATTGGTTGGACAATTGCGGATATAAAAGGAATTAGCCCATCTACATGCATCACATCTTACTTGAGAAAGGAGCAAAATCTTTCCGTCAACCGCAAAGAAGATTGAACCCACCCATGATGGAGGTAGTAAAAAGGAGATTCTAAAACTTTTTGAAGTTGGAGTGATCTATCCTATTTCGGATAGCCAGTGGGTTAGCCCGGTGCAAGTGGTTCCTAAAAAGACCGAGATAACTGTCCTGAAGAATAAAAATGATGAGTTAGTTCCCACTCTTGTCCAGAATGAGTGGAGGGTTTGTATAGATTATAGAAAATTAAATGCTGAAACCCGAAAGGACCACTTTCCTTTACCTTTTATTGATCAAATGCTTGAAAGGTTTGCTGGTCATTCTTATTATTGTTTTCTTGATGGTTATTCAGGTTATTTTCAAATTGCAATTGCTCCGGAGGATCAAGAAAAGACAACTTTATATGCCCATTTGGAACTTTTGTATATCGTCGCATGCCATTCGGTCTTTGCAATGCCCCAACTACTTTCCAAAGGTGTATGGTTAGCATATTTTCAGACTATGTTGAGCATATTATAGAAGTATTTATGGATGATTTCACAGTTTATGGAGACTCTTTTGATAAATGCTTGCATAACCTTACACTTGTTCTTCAAATATGCATATAAACTAATCTTGTGTTAAACTCGAAAAAATGCCATTTTATGGTTGAATAAGGTATAGTTTTGGGTCATATTATTTCATCTAAGGGAATTGAGGTAGATAAAGCCAAAATTGATATTATTCAATCTTTACCTTATCCCACCAGTGTGCGAGAAGTTCGTTCTTTTCTTGGACATGCAAGTTTTTACCGAAGATTCATCAAAGACTTCTCTAAAATAGCATTACCCCTTTGCAAGTTGCTACAAAAGGATGTGGCTTTTGAATTTGATGAAGCATGTAAAAAAGCATTTGATACACTAAAGAAACTATTGACTTCTACCCCAGTTATCCAGCCCCCTGACTGGAATGTGCCTTTCGAGATAATGTGTGATGCAAGTGATTATGCAGTAGGTGTTGTTTTGGGTTAAAGGATTGGAAGAGCATCTCACGCCCTTTTTTATGCTTCAAGAACTTTGAATGATGCGCAGAGAAATTATTCTACTACTGAAAAAGAACTTTTAGCTGTTGTTTTTGCTTTAGAAAAATTTCGATCTTATTTGCTTGGTACTAAAGTCATTGTTTATTCTGATCATGCAGCTCTTTGCTATTTGATAATGAAAGAGGCAAAACCAAGGTTAATTCGATGGATACTTCTCTTAAGTGAATTTGATTTGGAGATCAAAGACAAAAGAGGGACATAAAATCGTGTTGCAGATCATTTAAGTCGTTTAGTTCATATGGAGGATGAACTTTATCTGCAAGAAACGTTCCCTGATGAGCAATTGTTTGCTTCAAGTGTGACATTACCTTGTTATGCAAATATTGTAAATTATTTGGTTACTAATATGTTTCCTCCTGACTTGTCAAAGGCTCAAAGAGATAAGATCAAAAGTGATGCCAAATACTATGTAGTATGGGATGACCCATACTTGTGGAAGCATTGTGCAAATCAAGTGATAAGAAGGTGCGTTCATGAAAATAAAATTATTTTAATTCTCACCTTTTGTCATTCTTATGCATGTGGAGGACATTTTGGAGCTAAGAGGACATCAAGAAAAGTATTAGAATGTGGTTTCTATTGGCCGTCTTTATTTCGTGATTCATATTCTTTTTGTAAAACATGCAATAATTGCCAAAAAACAGGTAATATATCTCAAATGAATGAAATGCCACAAAATCCTATACTATTTTGTGAAATTTTTGATGTTTGGGGCATCGATTTTATGGGACCGTTTCCTGTATCTTTTGGTTATGTTTATATTTTGCTTGTTGTTGATTATGTATCAAAATGGGTAGAAGCTAAAGCTACTAGGACTAATGATTCTAAAGTTGTTTCAGATTTTATCAAATCCAACATATTCTCCAGATTTGGGATTCCAAGAGCCTTAATAAGTGATCGAGGCACTCACTTTTGCAATCGAACCGTGGAGACGTTGCTGAGAAAGTACCATGTGACCCACAAGGTGTCAACTGCCTATCATCCACAAACTAGTGGACAAGCGGAAGTGTCAAATAGAGAGATCAAGTCCATCATTGAAAAGACGGTCAATCCAAGTAGAAAAGATTGGAGTTTGTGCTTGGATGATGCTTTGTGGGCGTATAGAACTGCATACAAGACGCCTATCGGTATGTCACCTTACCGGTTGGTGTTTGGGAAACCATGCCATCTTCCTGTTGAGTTAGAACACAAGGCTTATTGGGCTATCAAGAGTTTCAATATAAAGACATGTGAAAATGGAGAACATAGGAAATTACAACTACAAGAATTGGAGGAAATTCGCAATGACGTCTATGAGAATGCTCGAATTTATAAAGAGAAGATGGAGGAGGCTTTTCATGACAAGATGATCTCTAGGAAGGTGTTTCAAGTTGGTCAAAAAGTCCTTCTATACCAGTCACGACTTCGTCTGTTTCCGGGTAAATTGCGTTCTCGTTGGATTGGACCTTTTATTGTTACTAATATTTTTTATCATAGTGCAGTTGAAATTCAAAGTTTAGCAACTTCCAAAGTGTTCAAGGTAAATGGCCAAAGGCTCAAGCTTTTCTATGAAGGTTTCAAAGTAGAGAATGTGGATGAATTGGACCTTGAGGATCAAATTTGTACCAATTGAAGGAAGAAACATCAACGACAATAAACAGAGGCAACCCAAGGAGAGTTTGTTCTTATTCTTTCATTTTTTTTTGCCTTTTCCTTGTATTTCACCTTATATTGGGGACAATGTCAGTTTTAAGTGTGGGGGAGGGGATTTACTTTATTTTAAGCATTTTTAGTTTGCTGTTTAAAAAAAAGATTTTTTTTAAATAAAAGAATTGTTTTTGTGGTTTTTAAAGATTTTTGGTTGTGTATGTCACGAGTAAAATTCAACTAAATTTGAAAAATTCATAATATGATTGAATAAGTAATTTTTTTCAACTTAGAATTAATTAGTCTAGTTATTTTTTATTGAAAACGGTAGTATCTAAATTTGGTAGACAAAAGCCAGTAAGATTTTGAGCCTTTAGACTGACACATCAGTCTCATTATTCTTTAATGAGAGAGATTCTTCTACTGATTTGTTTCTCTAGAACTTGCTTTGATTCTCTTCGAGGTCACATTGACACATGCATGCATGAACTTGATTAAGGCCATCTTTGTTATGCGTTACATAAGCCAAATAGCCCACCTTGTAATTAATTTTCTTTTTCTTGAACCCCTTTGAGCTTTATTGCCTTTTTCTTGGTATACCCACATTACAAGCTTTCAACCTATAATATTTATACCTTTACCCAAGTCGCAAAGCTAGTAGAGCATTGTTGATTATTATGATATGTATGGATGTACGAAAAAATAAGTGTGGGGGTGTCTAAATTTGTGGTTTGGTTACAACCAACAAAATGGAACATATTTTCATCCTCAAATTTCCTAAGTTCCATTATTGTTCAAAAAAAAAAGTAAAAAAAAAAGAGAAAGAAAAAAAGAAAAAAAGGGGGTGGAAGTTGTTTTACATTGTTTAAATGCTTTAAAAGCCAAATTGAAGACGTTGCAAAATAGAGTGATTGATTTTACATGTTTTATATTGAGATTGAGTTTATTCATTTTTGATCCACTAGTTTTGATGGCTTTTGAGCTACACTCCCAAATATATCCTACCACGTTACAATCCATGAAAAGTCCTTATGATTTATGTTATGCATGTGATCCCAGTGGTAGAGAATGAGAAGATATGCAAGCTTATGGTTGATCATTTCTTCTGGAATGAATTTTAATGAAATATATACCTTCAAACACATGAGAGTTGAGTGTTTATTCCCGTGAGGGTCTACCTATTTAGTTTACTCCATTTTTCAAGTGAAAATACCTACTAAGTAATTAGAAGAAGTTTAAGAATATATGTTCATAATATATTATGAGTTTTGAAGAGCTTGGTTATTTTTATTTATGACATTGCAACATTGATTTCTTTTTGGAAAAATAAATTAGAGTTTCGCCCGAGGACGAGCAAAGGTTAAGTGTGGGGGTATTTGATGAGAACATAAAATGTCATATTTTTATTCCTTAATGTATACTCATTTATGCTCATTTGATGTCTAAAGATCCTCATTATTTTTATATTTTGATCTAGGATGCAATTGGAGTCACTAAATGCAAAATGAAGCTAATTATCAATTCTGGACAGTTTTGACACCTTGTAGCAAAATGGTCATAACTTGCTCATCTGAAGTCCAATCGAGCTGATCCAAATTAATTCGGAAAGCTAAGAGACAGAGGTACAATCTTACTGTTTTGAGTTTTTCGAGATTCTGGCTGCGGAGCTAAAAATCTTGTTGGTCGAAGGAAACAGAAGCCTTGGAATCAATAAACTTGTGAGATCTAAATTATTTTCATATGTTTGATTTATGCTTTGAGTATTAAATGTTTTTCTATGCCTACTTTCATGATTGTTTTGTTTAATTACTAGGAGGCCTACTAGTCTATTATTCATTTCGATCTACTGCTAAATTAGACATCAAATCCGTAATTGTTTGATTTTTCTAATTTGTGAAGCAACCAAGATTTAATGAACTGCTTTGTTTTATTAGATCTTAGGAGAAAAACTTTTGACTAAATTAAATGCAACCGCTTGTGCTTGTGTTGTTTTGCTTCATCGATCTCTTGGTTCTTTAAAAAATTACTTGATTAAATCTTCAGCGTTTGTCTTGGATTATTTAGTAATTAAAGCTAATTAGATCGTTTGTTTCTAATTATCTAAGCCTAAGAGAGATAGAAAATACTTCCAACGGTGAGTATTCAAAGTATGAGTTAATTTATGTTTGCATCAATGATCAATTTTAAGATTCCAATGGTGGATGTTGACTGAGACCAACATTTGTTCCTTTGATTGATTTTAATACTTTAATTGATTTTAGCTCTTATTAATTTGCTTTTATTCAAAACTTCACCCCCATCATATTTCACATAGCATAAAGATTACTAATTACTCTCCGTGGGATCGATCCTTACTCTCACTACTACAAATAATTTTAAGAGTAAAGAATTTATAATTTGGGTGCCTACGATAGCACACCAGACAACTACCAATACCGACTTTGAGGTCTCTTTCCTAGTCAATTCAGCATAGAAAAATTGAACAAAGAAGATAGAAGAATGGTAAAATAGTATCAAACACAATGATTCAGTTGTGCCAAACATTTACAATGTTACAGGATGTCGATAAGATTTCTTATCGATAAACTACTATTTATTTGATTCAATTGAAACATAAAAAAGTAGCCTAAACCAATCATTAATAAATAATGAAATTGAATTATGAAATTCAATAATCATTACCATTTGTCGAAGTCAATAATCATTACCATTTATCGAAGTTGTATTTCTATAAATTCACAACATTCATCCATATTAATATTCTTTAATTTCGACAAATCTCTATTGTAATCAGTCATAATGACAAAGCTATGTTGCCATTCCAACGGCATATTAGCCTAAAACATCAGAACGTTGTCATTATGACTGATTACGCTAGAGTCACAATGGCATAAAATCAATAGGGCACAGCAAATTCACTTGCAAAAGGATCAACATACTCCAGTACCATACACCATAAAAGAAAAGAACATTGTAGAAAATCAAAATATAGAGTAAAACTCATTTGCAAAAACAGGATATGAAAAGAAAAGGAATTATTACTGAAAAAGCTTTTTCCCTTTACATTACAGAATATGTCAACATACAAACAGAAGTATATAGTATAATTCATTATTTACCTCTCTGCAGTCCCTTAAGAAATTTCTGATCTTTTCTGTAACTTTTAACTGGCAAAGAAACCAATTTAGCAGTGCCAGAACTGACAGCAAACAATGACCTTATAGGAGGAAGCCCTTTCAGTAATTTATGAACCTATACAAGAGCATATATTTTGCGCATTAGAGAAGAGTTTTGACAAATCAATGATCTTAAAGGATAACTGTTAACAGAACCAAAAAAATATGGGTTAAAAACCTGATTGTTTGATATATCTTCCAACCACTGCCCAGCTACTGTTTCGCATACCCTATCCCAGCCATAAACACCAGTAGCACACACATGTTTGAGTTGTAACTCAATTCCCTGTAAAAGTAAGAGAAATTATGTTGCTCATTAATGTATGCACCCTGCATTTTCTCTCTTAGTAATCGAGAAGAATGAAGCTTAATCACTTCGATAGAATTATACCCTTTATACTGGAAGATAAATTACTGTAAGATATCAGCATATTTATTAACCTTGTTGGGGATTTGCACTTAGATGTACGTGCAAATGAGTCAAAAACCTACAATATAGTCTGATCTTGAACACCTTTGTGTGTCCATGGTTATGATTTCCTTAGAAATCGCTAATAACATGACATCGTGAAGATCACTATTCCTGTTTCACCATCTGAAGGAGACGTTGGCAATAAAAATAAATGGGTTATTTAGTAATAGGGTCTCATATATATATATGGAAATTAGGGTTTGGGTCTCCAAAGTGTCCGACATTAGACTTTGGGTCTCAAAATCACTGTTCACTAGCCTACGTGAACAGTGATTTCGAGACCCAAAGTCTAATGTCGGACACTTTGGAGACCCAAAACCTAATTTCAACTTATTATGTGAGTCCCTATTACTAAATAACCCAAAATAAATTTACCTCTTAGTAGCTATTCAAACATTTTGACAGCTTAGGTCTTAAGTAAGATGGACGTCAATGCTATGATTCAAAAATGGTCGACAGGTAAAAGTAACTTGTTACTCAAAATAAATAATTTTATGTACTAACCTAGAAATCGTCGACATTTCTGCTAGGTCTCATACCTGTGTTTGACACGAGTGTTGAACGGGTAAGGCTTGTGATACACGACAAAACCTATAAAGAAAATCTAAATGGGTCAACCACAATAAACTAAATTGAGATTTGAGGAAGCCGGATTATCAAGCAATGTTTATCACCAATTTACCAACAAATAAGCCAAAAAGTTATTAAGTCGAGTAACCTTTCAAAACAAGCCGAATCTTGCTCCAAAGATGATGATCCAAGTCCAAACCTTCATTCAGGGGTTCTCGTTAGTAGAGATGTAATGGTATGGAATAGAATTTTAGGCTAATTGATATCGGTTTAAAGAAAGAAAATGGGCAAAGAATTTTAGGGTTATAATTTGTAGAGACGATTCTAAGAAGAAGATATTGTAGTGTGGCTGTTCAACTAAGGAAAGCAACGAGCTCTCGGAAGTCGGAAGCGTCAAAAACGGGGTCAAACAGAGCCAAAGCAGCTCACGAACAGGGACTGGAATTTCGAGTATCCTTGACCAGATTTCAGGTCATTCATGGGAGCAACAATTGCAGGGACCGAAATTCTGGTCCTCTTGACCGGAATTCCGGTCAATCCCAAGGACGAATTCCGGTTGGTCAGACCGGAATTCCGCATCTGACCGTAAAAGCCCAGACCTGGTCAGGCTTTTTTATGTTTTGAAATTCCAGATTAGCTCCAAACTTTATGAAGTTTTAGGAGAGACTATATTAGGGTTTCCAAACCTAGTATAGGTGTTCTTAGAGAAAAGGAAAGAGCTTTGGAGGAAGCCCTAAGGAAAACTAAGGGAATAGAGAGAGCAAGAAAGGAGTTCTCGTTGGATATCTTGTAAGGAAGAGTTTGTGCTATATGGTAAAAGTTGTACGAATTTTTGTCAAGTTATTCAATAAAGATATTCTCGGGGTACCTCGTGGATATAGGCCAATATGTTGGCTAAACCATGTTATATTCTGGTGTTCTTGTAATTGCTATCATGTTTGGTTTTATCTTTTGCTTATTTGTCGCTTAGGAAACTCAAGATTTTTGTATATTCGTAAGAGAACAAAAAATCTACTACATGCAAGGCATGCAAATCATAACCAAATAAATCTACAATCTCTTCAATGAATATAAAAAAGAGTACATGAGATTATAGGGCCATAGAAGTTTGGTTTAAAGAAGAAAATAGTCGAGGGATTTTAGGGTTACAATTTACAGAAGCCAATTCTAAGAAGAAATTTACCCTATGCAAGGCATGCAAATCATAACCAACTATGTAACATCTTCAATGAATCAAAAGAAGAGAGTACATGAGATTATATACCCACAGAAGTGTCCGTATATCAATCCTAAAAGCCAACTACCATGTTTCCAAATGTAATCAATCCAAATATAATTGATCCTAAGAATCAACCATGTGCATATGCAATTAAAACAAATACACCCAAAAAGCATCCCAAAAATAAACCTAAAGTCCAAATTCCAAATCTCAAAACTTGACCCATGTGGTTTCTGGGCCTCCATCGGTACAACCGGCTTTGAAAGATTCATCTTCTGGTGAATATTTTGTGATAATCTGTAGGAAGACTAGGACAATTGCTCTCGGCATTTGGACAACCTCGACATCACACCATATAAGGATTCGCACCATCGCTGCAACGAGCTTATCTTTCAACGTTAATTCAATATACAATCTAGGATATTTCCAAGATAGTTAACTCGACATCCAATCTAGGATATCTCCAATACAGTGACGATAGAGGTGGTACTGGAACACAAGACAATTGTCTTCATGGTACTAATGGGAAAGGCCACACGGAAACTCATAGCACATGGGATATGTCCGATGGTCGTGGGAGTCCTATGTAACTTCTGGAAGTGTAATAGTCAATGTTCTTGGACTTGATAGATGCCGTGTAATAGTCAATGTTCTTAGACTGGATATTGATGACGGAATTATAGGCATCAAGATTAATCAACCTGAGAACCCGACATAGATTTATCTCTCTTGCATGATACTCGGACTACAAAAGCACTGGTCTCGCACCAATATAATGCTCCAACTGTCAACTCTTGCAACTTGTTACGATACTATGTTAAAGACATATAACAATTATCACAACCATGCCCTTACAAATCTTCGTGTGACTCATGAGTAGGTTGAGCAACAAGTTCAAAGACCATATGGAGACAGTTTCAATAGGCTTACTAGACTAAGGGCCTAGTAGTAAGGGTATTGGCTCAATAGGTATGACGAGATCAAGAGAACACTCAAGGACATAATTAGTTGTCTTTGCCACGTCGTTATGATATTGCATTATCAGGGGCCTTCCTAGTGCTCCTGTCAAAAAACAGATTGCGATTATCAACAAGTATCTCATCCAAAACTCAGCAAACTTAGTATCTTAAAAGGTCAAAGAAATTCCTCGGGGCCCATACCTAACCATAAGATCTTATCATTATGTATAGATGAAAAGCTAGCCAAATTTCTGATACCAATTTGTAGCAGAACAAGACCTATACAGCAAATCTTGATGGGTTGAATAAGTTCAGAAGAAATCTACTCCAAATCATGAAACGTTAATTTGAATAAATTAATAATCTCTTAAATAAATAAATAAAAGTAGAGAGCACATAACATTGTGCAATCATAAAAGTCTTGGCCTCCAAGAAATACGAGTGTTATTAAAAGCGCACCTTGGTGCAAATCGCGGCAAGGAGCACCCTCACGCATCGCATCTTTTGAAGCACAACTTGTTATCCGAAAAGCTGTCTAGGAGAGCGCCTAAGGTGAGGCACCTAGATGCACACCTAGGTCTAATGTGATGATTTCTGAGTTAACAAGAACAAGCACAAAATCTCAAACCCGACCTGTTACATGACTAAAAAAGTTACTAACCCTAGTCCACACAATTTGGTATGTCTTTTCAAAATTCGAACTCCAATCGAGTTGTCCACCAACCTAACCACCAACCTTGTAGCCGACTGCCTCAACTTTAGCCGACTGTCTTCTTCTTCCTCTCCCACCAACCTCGCATGATTCCAGCAGGAGATTCGACACCTTGACGCGGTCATGCAGCCTTCCTCAATGTCATATCCTCGATGCAGTCCTCCTCAATGCAACGGTCCTCGACGCAATCATGTGATCGGTCTCTTTTATATGCTATTTCCTTGCCGCAACTGCTCGACACAGTCATGCAGTCGACATCCGCTCCTCAACAACATCTTGTCGACTACACCCTTTATTATAGCATTCAACATCTGCTCTCAGTCTCATAAACTTGAAGGTATAAGCAGAAAAGAAAAACTAATGACATAATTATACATGCTTAATACTTTGCATGCGCTTTCATTTTTCCCATCTGTGTGCCTCACTTTTGCACTTTGTTTCTAGGCTACCGAGGACCTCTGCGCCTAGGTGCGCTTTTCGCCTCTGACAACTATGAGAATACTAATCTTGAAAGCCAACCAACAAGCTTTCAAATTCAATCAATCCTAATAAAAACTATTAAATACAAGTTACAACTTCATCATGTGTACCCATGTGCATAACTAATTAAAACAACTACTCCCAAATAAGTGCACCCAAAATAACCCAAAGTTTCATACTCAAAATTGGACCCACGTGTTGACGGGTTATCCATCAGCATGGACACAATAGCAACAAGTGTTAGACATGATAAAATCGTGTCCCCCTCATAATTCTTTTAAAAGACCAGCCATGCACATTCAGCAAACACTTGATTTAGTTGGGCATGTGGACCCACTAACTTAACGCTAATGCACATGGAAGCAATTTTTATACAGATAAAAATAAAAGATAAGGAAAAGGGTCATACCCTCGGTGTCATCTTGAGAAACTCCGGTTCTCCTGAGACAGCAGAAAGAAACAGGAAGGAAAGAATTCACTGCAAGCCGTTGGCAACCACCCTGAAGGTTGTTAATGACCTCATTGTAGGACACCACCAACCTCACTGATGACTCAAATCATCTATCGAGCTTTCCTTTTCTATCACTTCTTTGTGGCTTTTACCCTACTTAGTAGTAGTGACTCTTCCCAGTTTGGTTCTTATATTCCTTCCAATATTATTATTTTTCCTGCAGAGTCAAGGGCAGAATGGTGGGGCGGGGATTCTACCTTTATGTATTACATATGATGTAATATGGAAAAATCGATACAAGGGTTCTTTTCTCTCACATGTGAAAATAAAATTTGTTTAACCCTCATGAGCAACATTTAAGCTTTATCCCATCTTAACGGGATAAGCAATTTAGTTAACCCATATGCTACCCAGTATGTTCATTATTCTAACGCATCCATAAGAGTGTCAAAAATAATTCATTAATTCTTGGTACAAATTATGTTTTATATCATTGGCAACTAAGGGTTTCTTCCTTATCTTTCCTAAGTACAATATTGATTGAGCTAATCGTGTTGATTAGTTGTTCTGTCAATTTGAGTAGTGATGCTTTGTTTGGATGTTGGTTAATTTATTGACAATGTAGTTACTTTGTTAAATTTTATGAACATCATGGTGTTTGCACATTTAGCCATTAGCCCACATCTTACGTCTTGCAGAAATGGCTTGTCCCATTGGTGTCTGTGTCATGTGACTCATGTCTCGTCCATGACTGCATATCTGCTTCCTAGACCACAACAAACTGGGTATGATGCATACCTCATAGTACAAGTCAAAATGAGAAAGCATATTGTACAAATATATTAAATAAAAACAATTCTGAATAATAGTTGGAAAAATAACAGTATAGAAAAACAAAAGTTTGCACTAAAAGCTTCATATAAACAATATTCTTATCTAGTAAACGATTATATGACCCAGGTTGCTCGTCTTAAGATATGAAACTAAGGAACTATATGATCATCCCACAAATCTGATTGTGTTGTTTCAACAGATATAAAGAGGTAAACCAATC
Organism: Iris macrosiphon; assembly: GCA_036927795.1. Classification (NCBI taxonomy): domain Eukaryota; kingdom Viridiplantae; phylum Streptophyta; class Magnoliopsida; order Asparagales; family Iridaceae; genus Iris; species Iris macrosiphon. The sequence goes on along the minus strand of JAYESA010000008.1, from coordinate 29,214,810 downwards.
CATGGAAGCAGCCTTGACTGTGCAACTGTCATTACACTATCTAAAGTTTTGCTAGAAGTGTAATAGACACTAGAACCAGCAAATTCCAGTGCTGCCAAACATATAACGATAGTGATTCTTCCACAAAGAGACAGCTACAAGGCAACAAGGAGAGAATAAAAAGAGTAATATTCCACGAAGTATCAAGTTACCTTCCATGGAACCAAGTTAAGAAGTTCTACATAATTCCCCCTTCTCAGTGCTGCTAGATCAATATGGCGAGGAATATAGTCAATGCACACAACTAGAGGCTTTACATCACATTTCTGAAAAGAAGACAGAAAAACAATACATCACATTTCTGAAAAGAAGACAGAAAAACAATAAGAAATAAGTATCATAAATACTACCCATATCAAGTTAACCATACAACTGTGTAAATTTCTTCTAAAATTAAGAGAAACTAGCTGGCTAGTAATAATATCTGGGATCTATATGTGCAAGTACTTGAGATACAGTGAACCTTTTATTTGATATAATTTTAGAGGCATGAAAAAACTTCTGTAGATGAGCCATTTGATAACAAACTTAACACATTTGAATTCAATACAATTGTCCTACATACCATCAGATCAAATCCTTGGCTCAAGTCATGTAACACTACCACCTTCAAATAGATAGGTTTAGCTTAAATTAAGGGCACATATTAAGTGTTAAATCCTCAAAACTTGACTTCCAGATGAAGCAAATAGAATAAAAGAAGTCGATTGTAGCTGGTAAGATTTCTGCTTTGGGTTTCAAAATGACCTTACTCATTTCATATTATTTCCTGCAAAGATGAAAGCATGTGATACTCCAAGTTTCACCAGTTTCAACGATAAAAGATGTTGCATTAAGATGGCTGTGACACAATACAGACTAGGGCACAACAAGAACTTTGGTGTATCTACATATATTTTGGCCTGGCTCACTCTAATATCTGTTATGTCAGATGAAATTTTTGTGTCCTTAAGAAGAAAATAATACAGAGTGATTGAAATAAAATGAAATTTGGGCTAAACATCGCTGGAATGTAAATAAATTAACTTAATTGATTTTAGAATAAATTTCAATAGAAGCTTACTTTGTTAAGATCTCTAGTAGAAACAATTTAAATATGAAAAAAAATATCGATAAAGCTCCAAATGTGAGACTTGTGTAATAGAACTGGAAAATTAGGAATTATAGAAGTTGCCTGAAAGAAAGGAAGTAATGCCTCCTCCATGGTGATTCGGCTTCCATAGGATCCGCTCTTTTCCCCTGCCATTTCCGCCCCACTAGTATCATTAGGTAGGGTAGGAGACTCCTCCTCAAATGAACCCTTACCAAAGAAGCTAATAAGGAAGTTGAGTTGGCCTTGATCAAGATGTAAACGCATAGGCATACACTCCAGAACTAGCCTGAGAAAAACTAATACTCAGAACTGGACAATATTAATGAGTACAAAGCTGATGCTTAGAAAGTAGAAGTTACAGGGTTGCAATATTACTGATACATTTACAACTATTGGGTGTTATAAATAAGGTTGTTTCCATCATTTTATGTCTATTTAACATATCTGTCCACCTTATTCACTAAAAGAAAGATAAAAGGAACTCTCAAAGCAGCTTTACATGGAACATTTAGGTGCTTCAGATGCACATAACAGACTTCAGCAAACATACGTTCATGATATAATATTTCTAAATGGTCCAAATCATCGTGCACAGAAACACAGCAGTTCAACAATCATCATCATCATCCAACACAATAGTTCAACAATCATCATCATCATCCAACACAACAGTTCAACAATCATCATCATCCAAGCCTTCTCCACTCCCATCATAATGGGGTCGACTATGAAGCATAAGAAAGCACACAAGATTTGACAAAGTTTTATGACCCGCTGTCAATCTGACATCAACCCTCTACGTTGGTGGCAAATTACTAAGCCAAGGTAGCTATAAGATTTGACAAAAGTTCAACAATGAGTATTACAAAATATTTATAAGCAATGATGTAAATAAATCTCCTTTCAAAAATACAATGATGTAAATTAATTCAAATATTATTGACACTATAAATTTAAATTGAATTTAGACTTCTGTCATAAAATAACAAATCCCAGAAAACAAAAAAGTTGGATCGCTGTCAAATTAGTCTTTAATGTACAAGCAATCCTATATTTTAAAATACCTCAATAAGATATCTGAATTCATCATTAACCTTAGAAACAACAACTGATTCCGCAGTTATGTATATATGTTTAAGAATGAACATCTAAAGAAAGACATAATAAGCAGCAAAGAATATATAATACTCAATATGCTAGGGTTTGTCACTTTAATATTTAAGACGAGCGATAAAACTGCAAAGATATGAAATTATATTCTTTGTAATAACACTAAGCTATCATGAAGAAGAAACTTGAAGTAAGCAATGATATGTTAATGGACTAATAAATTCACTGGAAAGATAGTCGTCTTGTTTTAGTTCTGGATTCTGATATGATAAGTTAGTTTAGTGTATGGATCACTATAGTATCGGTTGGTATATTAGAATATTCTTGGTATATTTGTTGGTATATTAGAATATTCTTGGTATATTTGTTGGGATATTAGAATATTCTACATGGTTTTTTAATGGGGTATTAATGTAAGATGAAGGGTTGTAAGGCTATAAATAGCCAAGAGATTATCAATAAAAAATATAACAATTACTCCAAAACATTCTACATGGTATCAGAGCCCAAACCCTAGCCACCACCTCCCAAACCCTAGTCGCCACCACCGCCACCGCTGCCACATCGCCCGCCACCACCGTTGTCGCTGCCACGCCGCCTGCCACCACCGCTGCCGCACCGCTCGCCCGCCACCACCGTCGCCTCTCGCCCGCCACCACCACCGCGAAGCCGCGACTCCCACGAAGCCTTCTGTCGCGGTTCCTGGCGTCTCCCGTGGGTCATTCCAGACGTTGACATCGAAGACCTAGATCTGATGGGGGAGAGACATGATCGGGTTTAGGATATGACGAAGAGGGCGAACGTGAATAGTGGGACGGGTGTGAGGTGATCGGAGAAGAGGAGGATCGATGGAGGAGATCATCAAGAAGTTGGACTCTGCGGAGGTCGCAACATTGATGAAGCTGATGAAACTGTCGGCTGGTGAGAGCGCGACACGAACATTGGCGAAGTTGGAGCTTCCATCCATCGATCTGAAGCTTGATGGACCGGCCACCTACCTGAGTTTGTCACGACGGGTGAGGAGAACCCTCGCAGGGAAGAACCTGGAGGGTTTCTTGTCAGGAGAGAAGACAGAGCCGGATGAGGGCTTGGCAGGACGCGACAAGTGGAAGTCCACTCATATGGTGGTATACATTTGGCTCCTCAATTCTTTAGTCCAGTCGATCGCCGCCACAGTGGATAGCCTTGAGATGGTGAAAGACGTGTGGGAGAAGTTGAGGAGAACCTACGATGGTGCGGGAAATAACTTGAGGATTTTCCATATCAAGGGGAGATCGATGACACCGTACAGGGAGAGAAGACGGTACAAGAGTATGCCACGGAGTTGGAGCGTCTGTGGTTGGATTATGATCACTTTTCAGATCGGACGAGCTGCGAGGACCCGAAGTGTAAGGAGAGAGCTGCAGGAAAGGACGATAAAATTTCTTAAGGGACTGGCCGCAGTGTTTGCTCAGAGGACAGTACTACTTCTAGCCCAACCGAAGATTCCTACACTTGAGGAGGCTATCTCGGCCATGATCCAGGAGGAGACTCGTATCAAGATACAGGCAGGGACATGTGGTCCTCCTAAAGTGAAGACAGCACTGGCGGTTGCCAATTCAGGTAGCACAGGACCTAAGGGAGACCTCCGACAGTGTTACAACTGCGGGGAGGGGGACCATCTGAGGTATGCTTGCACCAAATCACCAAAGCAGGAAGATTCAGGTGGCAGACATTGACAGTTTGGAGGACGTGGTCGTGGTCGTTGGGGTCGACGGGGTGGTCGAGGAAGTTATCGGACGAACCTGCTGGTAGCAGAAGGCGAGGAGGGAGCTAATGGTACCTATACTGAGGAGGATCAGGCATTACTAGGCATGCTGGAAGTACTCAGGAGAAAGCAGAGAGCGTCAAGCGATGGAGACATGAGGAGTGAGACTGAGGAGGTGTCCACCTCAGTCTTCGCTAGATGCAACGCTGCCATGTATGTCCATCCATCAGAAGGTACAGATGACTCACTCGCCCTTGCATCTATGTCTTCCCTTAGATCGTCGGACTGGATTGTCAATTCGGGTGCATCTCGACATGTGACAGGGAATGCTAGTGAGTTTTCTTCCTACACTCACCTAGCATTTGTAGACAACATTCAAACAGTCGATGGTACTTTCCAGCCAGTGGTCGGTAAGGGTACTGTCAATTGTACATGTTCAGTAAGATTATCTAATGTTTTACATGTTCCTTCTTTTTCAGTCAGTCTTTTGTCCATTAGTTCTATAATCCTCCAACTAAAATGCATTGTCTCTTTTGATATTCCTAAGGTGATCTTCCAGGAGAAGGAGAAGGAGAAGGAGAAGGAGACGGAACGAAGACTTGGGACTGGCACTTGGCATGATGGACTGTGGTACCTGGATCGGGAAGGACTGGATTCGACATTGGTGTCTGTGGCAGAAAGACATGAATGAGAGGACCAAATATGAGTGCCGAGGATACACTGATACACCATCACAGGCGGTTGGGACACTCATCTTTTGGTATTTTGAGTAGGTTGTCTCCATCTATTTATGAGAAGGCAAATAAGGAGAAACTAGTATGTGATAAAGCAAACTTACTAGGAGCTCATATGTTGGTGCGAGCCATAGGAGCTCTTCTGTTTTTGATATTATATATTCTGATGTCTGGGGGCGTGTGCCACAACTACTATAAATTGTTACAAGTATTTCGTCTCTTTTATTGATTATTCCTTTCGTGTCACCTGGCTGTATTTGATGAAGAATAAGAGTGAGATCTTTGCCTGTTTCCGGAACTTTCATAAACATGTCCAGACTCAGTACAGAGCAGTAGTGAAGGTACTAAGGTCTGACAATGGAACAGAGTATATCAACAAAGCACTTGAGGAATACCTATTGGCCCAAGGGATACAACATCAGACCACATGTGCATACACACCAGCACAGAATGGAGTGGCAGAAAGGAAGAACAAACACCTTCTGGAGGTGGCAAGGAGCATGATGATCGCCATGAATGTCCCACAGTCTGTGGGGGCATGCAGTGTTGACAGCAGCTCGATTAATCAGCAGGATGCCCTCGAAGGTACTGGGATTGAAGTCTCCATGTGAGATATTGCAAGAAAATAATAGTGGGATACTCCCACTAAAGGTGTTTGGCTACGTATGTTCTTCATGGGGATCTAGTGAAGGAAGTGTACATGAAAATACCACCAGGATTCTGTACCGATAAGACAGTGGGAAAGGTCTGCAGCATAGTTTAAAGTATCGGCCGATACCGATCCGATACGGCCGATACCGATACAGTTTGGCATGTCCCGATCCGATACCGACCGATATCCGATACTGACCGATACCGACATTAGAGGTCTCTTTTCCGGTCAATTCGGCAAAAAATATTGAATTAAAAAACCAATTAGCAAGGGTGTAAAAGCATAGTAAGGTTGTAAAAACATATAAAAGAGAAAAATTTATGTATCGCATATAAATCAATCGACAAGGATGACTACTACTATTTCATTCAATATCAAAAATACTAAGAAACAATACTGGAAATACTTTAAATTATGCATAAATGTATAAAATATATTCTCTAAAATGTTAATAATTTACTAATAGTTGTTTGCTTTCCGATACCAAAAAACCCGATACTTCGATCCGAAACCGCCGATACTCCGATCCGAAACCGCCGATACTACCGATACGCCGATCCCGATACTCATAGGAATGGTCCGATACCGATTCCGATACCGATACTTTGAACCTTGTCACTCTGCAGGTTGAAGAAGTCCTTCTATGGACTGAAGCAGTCTAATCGAGCGTGATTTGACAGATTCAGGAGAACGATGATAGGAATGGGATATGAGCAAATCAATGTTGATCATACTGTGTTCTTTCGTCGGAGTGGAGGCCATATCACCATGAATGCGGTGTATGTGGACGATATGATTATCACAGGAGATGATGAACAGGAGATTGCCCGATTCAAGGGGAAGCTTGGCAAGGAGTTCGGGGTGAAGGACCTTGGCCTTCTTCGGTACTTCCTTGGGATTGAGATTGCTCGAGAAGCAGAGGGGATTGTTCTTTCTTACAAGAAGTATGCGCTGGACCTTCTCACAGAGACGGGGATGTTAGGATGTAGACCTACAGCGACGCCGATCAACCAAGGGTTCAAGCTGTGTGCTGAGACTGGAGAACCAGTTGACCGAGATAGATACCAGAGACTGGTGGGCATATTGATCTATTTGAGCCATACACGTCCTGATATCTGCTTTGCAGTGAGTGTGGTGAGCCGCTACATGCATGATCCAAGGAAGGATCATATGGACGCAGTGTACCAGATTCTGAGATACTTGAAGGGTGCCCCCGGAAAGGGGTTGATATTCAGAAAGAATGATCACTTGAGCATTGATGGCTATTGTGACTCTGACTGGGCTAGCTGTACTGATGACATGAGGTCTACCTCGGGCTATTGCATATTTTTATGAGGCAACTTGGTCTCTTGGAGGAATAAGAAGCAGTCAGTGGTGGCCAGATCGGCAGCTGAAGCGGAGTACAGAGCTATGGCCTTGAGAGTTGCAGAGCTGTTATTACCGAAGAGTATGCTGGTGGAGCTGAAGCTGGATCAAGGAGCCAAGATGAAGTTGTGGTGTGACAACCAGTCATCCATCAGTATCGCCAACAATCCAGTGCAGCATGGCAGGACCAAACACATCGAGATCGATAGGTTCTTCATCAAGGAGAAGTTGGACCGTGGACTGCTGGAGCTAGGTCATGTTCCAACCAAGGAGCAGGTAGCAGACAGTATGACCAAAAGACTTAGCTCAGCAGATATGATTAGAGGATGTGACAAGATGGGCTTAGTGAATATCTTTCGTCCATCTTGAGGAGGAGTGTTGGTATATTAAAATATTCTTGGTATATTTGTTGGTATATTAGAATATTTTTGGTATATTTGTTGGGATATTAGAATATTCTAAAGGGGTTTTTAATGGGGTATTAATGTAAGATGAAGGATTGTAAGGCTATAAATAGCCAAGAGATTATCAATAAAAAATATAACAATTACTCCAAAATATTCTACAGTATCTAAACATCCACAACATCAAACACAAAATGGGAGGGTAACTGATAATTACCTATAGTCTTCAACAGGTATCAACGGATCAGGCCTTACAGTTTCCAAATCAAGCTGCAAAGCTTTAGCGCATGATTCTCTATGATGGTCTTTACAATTATAGTACCCTAGCACCTATCAACAAATCAATAAGAAAATATTAGGCACTGCCTTCAATGAAGTAAAGATAGGCCTAAACATACACAACATTAATATTCAAAGTTCCAAATATCATACCATCTTCCAAGGTGCATTTTGGCTTCTGTCACAGAGATGAAAATCTTGCACAGAGAGAGAAAGCTTTGACACACTAATTTCCCCATCAGGATATATGGTAGTTTGAAGGTTCAGCCCTGATAAAACAAGCTCTAAACTTACACTTTCATCTCTGCCATGTGAATCCAAGTTTGAAACTTTCCTTCGTCTAGACCAGTCAAGCCCAGCGTACATTCTCCATTCAAGACCTATATTTTTAAATTGCATCCTCCCTTTTTCTCTGCGTTGCTCAGGAGGATCAGTACTGAGAGACATTGACTTGTCCTTTTGATGACATTTTTCACTTACAGGCTGATTGGAAACCTTTGAAATGTGGTTTTCTACTATCATCAGGGAGTCATCTTCATACCACCCACCCTTTCCACATTCACCATTCCTAACAGTAACATCAAACTTGGATCTACGGTCATCAGGTACAATATTGCCTGCTGTCGATTTTGATGGTGAAAGTACCTCCGACAGATAATAACTTTCAATAATTTGAGGTGAAGATATTTTACGTACATATGGGTTATAACTGTTTCCTGAACCTGATCCATATTTTGACTTTTCATACGGAGAATTTAGAGCAGAGAAACAGCCCGATGTAGCAGTGCTGATGTTGAAGTTATTTCTTTTATCAGACAAGATTTCAGTACCTGGCGGATGAGATTCAAAATGAAAAAGAGGTCTGCATTCTTCTTTGCTGTTGAAAGCATTCTCAAGAATCTCATCTAGCAGTCCAACAAAAACACCTTCATCGTCACTATTTGGTAACTTCTCCGAATTTGATCCAACAGAAATAGTATCAAAATTATCCTCCACATCATTTACGATGCACTCATTATTCTTCTGTTGAACGGTATTCCATCTAGATTGCAGATGTGACAGAGCATCTTCGATGTCAGGTGCATAAAGCTGCTGAAGTTGAGCACCTAAACGAATAAGACCATTAGTTGTGTCATGGCAGGTATCCAGATTGATGTGTGATTCTGCACAATCAATTTCCCAAAACAGGTCTTTGATTCTTATTACAGACTGAACAAGGGCCACATGAGCTACTTTGACATAGCCAGCTTTCCGAATGTCACTTGCATGATAACCACCAGTAGCATTAACCGCTCCATAATATTCACATATTAGGAGACCTACATCTTGTACTTGGATATTGTAATTGGTGGTGGCTGACTCTGTTGATGCATAATTAGAAAGGCTTAGTGATGCGGCAGCTAGAAGACCTGCTACACATTGCTCACCTGTTCCTTCATTGATTTCACCAGAATTAATACCTTGAGCATCTCGAACTTCCCCATTGATACCTTTTGTGTACGGTTCATAACTCAAAGCAACATCCACCAAATCAAGAAAGAATGATCCTCTATAAGCTCCATCATCAGGAGAAGATTTACTCTGAGTGCAAGAATCACCCGACTCATTATCACGAGGCAAACCAAAAAACAAGCATATTGCACTAACCCAATCCAGGCGCCCACCAGGCGCAATTATGGTCCCACCCCGAACAATAACTGATGTAGAACTCTGAAGTTCTGGATTTTGTAGGTATTGGATAGTCATACCAGCAGAGCCGAAAGACAATGCATTGGCACCTTTACCATCACCTCTTCTGATAGTGGAATTACTACACGTAACCAGAAGAAGATCTTCTGCCTTCTTATTGCTATGGAGGACAGAGCCCCACAATTCACCTTCTCCATGGCTTAGCCAGAAAAGTGTCGCATCACTAAGTCCACCAATATTTGAGACTGAAAGCAACTCTAGCTTTTTAATGTTCAGTCTAAAGGATTTCCATGAGCCCTCGAGTTCCTTCTGTATTTTATAATTGACCTCTGCGACTTCATCCAATTTGAGGCAGAGATCCAAGACACCACAATCTATGAGAATGGAAGATTGTGATACAACATCTACACTTCGAGAAGATTGACCAATTTGTTTACATCCACTGGAAGCATTATTGATACTATCAGCTTCATTTGATAACCTGTTCATGCTTTGCTTTAGCAGATTATTTAGCAATATAAGGTCATGGTTGCTAAGATTGAACCAAATATGTGAAAATCGAACATGCAAGAAAAAAGCTGAACTCAGAATCAGTTCCTGACGGATTTGAGAACTTGTCTCTTCGGTATCCTCCGCTGTCGTCACAGAGGAAAACTCACAACTTTTTCCAGCCACTTTATTCCTACTTTGATCATGTGAAGATGCCAAACTCCATGCTCTACCAGCCACCCATGGCCCAGTAGCAGGACCCTTCTGCCAAATCATGGCAACTCCAGACTGATGGTCAACTGTGCCATTGGTGCCAGAAAGAAATTTCACGGCACAGATGGATTGCTTGTCCAGTGTGCTGTTTTTGTTATTTAAATCCTCTTTTCTAGCAGAACCAGCCAAGTAGACATCGAAGTCTCCAATGCTAAACTGAATGGAAGTGGAAGGTGGACAGGAATTACCCTTTGAAGAGCTTGTGTTTGCAGGTAGTGGAAATGCCTTGGAAACATTTCCAGAGCCTTGAGATGGAGAATGTTCTAGTATAATAAACTTATCAAAGGAACTTGAATTTCTGAAGTCTTCACAATATTCAGAAGGTAAACAAAATATGATCCTTGCATGGGGAAGGAAAAAGCTGCCGTGCAGACTTGCTCTTGAGGACACTGTTGTTGTGTACATAGGAGAAGTCTCAGTTTTATTGCCACCGAGGACAGATGGATTATGCTGCCCACCCATGACACCAGATGAACATCCTCCGTTCAGACTGCTTTCCTCTAAGGAACTTTCAACTTGTTTAAGAAGATTCAAGAGCACAATTACTACTGCAAAGTGAATCCAGAAGATGAAAGGTGGAAGATGTACTGAGAATGATGTTGATGTCGATGTAATCCCATCCAAATCTATGGAACTGACAGCAAAATGGCAGGTGAAAATGCCAAAAGACTCGAACAGTACAACCTTGACTAGTCCATCTTCGCTTTCTTTTGCAATAGATCTAATAGATGATTCTGAATCATGCTTCTCGACACAGAAGGGGAAAGGAGGGAGAGCACGTTGGACTTCTTTTTGTAAGTTCTTGCTTAGTAGCAAGCAATCTAATGAACTACTATCATAATCAGGGACCCCAAACCCCTCAGTCTGAATTCGACTGTCATGGTACTCATAAACCTTGGCATGCATGATAGATGCTTCAAATTTGGTCTTTTGAGGGCTAATCTGTTGTGCTTAGGTAACAGTAAAGTTAGTAGATATCTACTACAAAATGAGAACACTATTCATATCTAACAACTACTAAGTACCATTCCTAAGAGCATTAGCAAAAGTATGTACCTGTAAATTGAAAGCTACATTTTGAAACTTTGCCTCAAGATGGTGAACATTTGGACTGATATATTTAACTTCCATGTTACCAGACTTATCAATATTCAGGGATGAAAGACGGGTCATGTACGAATCAGAATTATGTGCATTTAAATATCCATTGCCAAAATTACTGGATGAAAGGCCTCCATGAACATCTCCAGGCGGGTCATTCAAATGTTTGTCATCCACCAAATCACGTGAGTTATTCTGTTTCCCATCATCGAAGGAAAGGAGAACCGAAACCTCAGCAATAGCTGCTTGTAAACTTGTCTCCACATTCTGCTGTTCTGCACGACAAAGAGAGGGCAACAACCAATGGTCAAAGCCCAGTAGATTGCTCTTTAGCATTCAGAAGAAAATGTATGCCAATGTTAATGTGAAAACACTTAACAGAATACATCTTCCCAATATGCAGTTTAGACATAAGTGCTCTAGCAAAAGATGTCAGACAATAGATTCCTTTTATATTTTAAGTTTGTTAGAGGAGAGTTTGAATATAAAATTGCTCCACAAATCAGGACAACATCATCATGAGACAACATTCAGCAGTGCATAGCTGCAAGCACAATCATAAAAAGTAACAGATGTATAGATGGCAAACTATTGCAACATCAGCTGTTGTGCCACATGACGGATCTAAAATATAACAACTATGGAAACATAAATGACAGAACACTAATGATGTAGCAATACCTATAGGAATATGCACTGATCCAGAAGCAAGATTGGAGGCAACAGTTATCGCACTGAAAACAGAACACGTCCAGTGCCAGATACCACTATTTCCTGAATTTGCCTGAGAGCTTCGTATGCCATCGAAACATTCGAAAAATTGATCTATGCTGCAACACAGAAAGCCAAATTAGTAAACCAAACAATAAATGTTCTTTATACATTAGAGCATTATCCTTGACATTATAGGAATACATAGAGGGAAAGAGGATTCAGTCTGATAACAGAATCAAGTAAACTAATAAGTTTTCAATCAAAACAAAAGCAATATTTGTTACTATCAAATAAATGAATTAGCAGATGCATTTACGTATTCTAGCTATAGCTTATAAATGATTCAGCAGACGCAATTACAAGAGACATGTTCATGTAAATGAAATCTTAACAAGAATCAGCTCCAGCTACTTGGTAAATCTTACATATTGGAGAATGGTGATAAAGGTTATAAACCCAGCTAAAATTAGGATGTATTAAATGATATGAGGTTGGGAAGTTCTTTAAAAAGATGGGAAATGTTTGAAAAGGGTTGCAAGCCGATATAAATATATGAGACAAAGCTAATAGCTAAGATCGTATCAGAATCATAAAATGCCTTCTTCCATCAAAACAGGGTCATAAGGACAATTCTAAATTGTTAATGAAGTGTGAAAATTTTGATCAATATGCACAATTTTGATATGCCTTCTTCCATCAAAATATTGCCACCAATGAAGGACAACTCTAATGCGAAAGAATTGATCAATAGTTACAATATTCGCAAATATTGCCACCAATGAAGGACAACTCTACTTTCAACATGACGTCAACCATCCTAGTTCCAGGTTCCTGCTCAAGGAAACATTATCTACTTTAGGAGGACGTAAATCTCATAGTCACAATATTCGCAAATTTTTCAAAATTTTGTGAATAATTAATGCAAAGGAAAACAAATAAATTTGCAAATAAATCGTCACTTCGCGAATAATTCGTCAAATCCGCAAATAAACAAAACTTTTTCCATACTATTTGCTCGCACTTATAACATAAGTTCAGAACATTGATTTCTCTCCTATTTCTTTCTCCCCAAGATAGTTCCACTTTTCTGGGCTGTCAAATCGCAAAGGCAAAGATACCCACTTTTCTCTCTTTTCTGTCTTCCCTTCACCCACTTGTTACCCCCTTCATCCAGGCACTGGTACACCAAATGTCGGAGACTATTGATGATCCAACCATGCACAACCGTCAGAAAACAAGACACGGAGACCAGCAACCTCCTCTACTGGCTTACCTTTCACTTTTGTTATCATCACTCCGACCTTCCCTGTTCTCTGCCAAGACTTCTTTTAGCATCCAATGGTGTTTAGGTTTGGTGAGATTTGAAATGGTTTGTCTTAAAATAATGAGATTTGAGATGGTTTAGAAATGAAGTCAACAACATATTTACTATCAAGACAAAGTAAAAATGGCTAAACTGATCCTGGAAATTATTCTTAAAAAAATCTGAACTCAGAAGTTCTCTTTCAAAAAATCAACCTTGGCAAAAAAAGAAAAAAATTGAAAACTATGTGCCACCAGTGGACACAATAGCTTTGAACTGATAGACAAGGAGGATGGACAAGTAGAAAGAGGATAATAATGATTAAATTCTGTTTGTCACTTTTGTTTTGTTAGTTGCTATTAAGTACCATATTTTACATCCAATTGTAACTATCTGATATATAGTTCTATACTCTCCCTTACCAAATTTTACCGATTTTTTCAAACTTTTGTCCAATTCTAAACTTTTCAAGCCTGCCAAACTTGTTACCATTGTGAAACCTCACAAGCTTGGTGACTTGGTATGGAAACCTACCTTATTGGTCAAGGAAAGCAGTTTCAAGTCATGTCAGCAACTGCTAGGATTATATATATTTTTAAAAGTCAATATATATATATATATATATATATATATATATATATATAAAGATGTAGCCGCCTGGAGACGTAGAGGCGATTTAGGGTTAGGGTTAGGGGTGGTGCCATGGGACCCCGGCCTGCAACCCGACGTAGAGGGGGTGCCGACGGTCGATCCAAAGACGGAGAAGAAGATGGTCGAAGGAGGGGGTAAGGCGACCGATGGAGAGAATGGCTGGCGGCGGCTGCTCGCGGATCTGCAGGACCGTCGTACCGGTCCGGCCTCTCGCCTTGGGGGGGGGGGGGGGAGGCAGCCGGACGAGGGCGGGTGGACAACGGTGGTGAGGGGTCGGCGGGAGCGTGGACCTGGGAGGGGATGAGGGGATGACAAGGTGGATCTGGGCTACAGCCGGCAATTGAGGGGAAGGTCAGACCATGTAGGGTGGGGGGGAGAAGAAGGTTCACTCCCTATCCGGAGTCCGAAATTGTTGACTGCGGCAGGCAACAAGGGGTCGGCTCCTTTGCAGATGGGGAGCGCTTCTAGTGAGGGGGCGAAGTCACGCCTTATGACCCGAAAGGCAGCGTACGACAAGAAGGGCAAGGCATCAATAGAAGACTTGGGTTCCAGACCACAGAGTCAGTCGTGGGGGGAGTTTTGATGCCCTGCGACGAATAATGCTAATGGACAGATGCGATATGTTGAACCGACGAAGGTCGGGACTGGGTTGCGTGCTAATTTTTCGGAGGCTGAATTGACGGAGACGAAGGAGTACTGGCGTAACACTGTGGTGCTATACGTGCTCGAAAACCGGCCATTTTTGGCCAAATTCGAGCATATGTCAATCGGATATGGCGGTCGAAAGGCAGTATGGAGTTCTTTCCCAGGAAGAATGGATTCTATTTTGTGCGATTTGGGATGCAAAAGGATATGAAGCGGATTTTGTAGGGTGGCCCTTGGACTTACGATGGCCGACTTATTATCATGAAGGAGTGGACATCTCGGTCCCAGTGTGAGCGGGAAGTACTACATTCGGTACCAATATGGATCCGGTTTCCGGAACTCCCTATTATGTACTAGAGTATCCCGTTGATGATGAGATTGGCTAGTTTGGTTGGACGACCCATAAAAGCGGACGAGGCTACTACGAGTAGGTCAAGGCTGGGTTATGCTAGAGTGTTTGTGGAGATTGATGCAGGTAAGGACCTTTCTCTGCATGTTGAATATGAGATTCCATACGGAGAAGTCTTCCAACATAAGGTGGAATATGAATGGGTTCCACCTGCGTGCCATTTTTGTCAATGCTTTGGGCATCCGCCCAAAGATTGCAAGAGCAAGGTTGATGTAGAAACGACGGCTGCAGCTGAGACAAGGGTGGAGATGGAGAGCCAGTGTGTACGTTAGTTGGGGAGCCGAGGACCCATCGGGAAAAGAGCCTGGAAGAAACGACCAGGGGGGTGGAGGTGGAGATAGAAAATGAGATCGAGGAAGACATGAATACTGGGTGTAGTACACAACAATGGACCCTGGTGAGTTCCCCCAGGGGATTGCTCCTGATAGCTGATCGCTAGTGGTGTTTAATATCGGATCGGGTGGAACAAGGTTTGATGCGAACAACGAAGAATATGGTGGGTGACCACTCGACAGATGGCTGCATACAGTAGGAAATGGGGTAAAGGGGAATCCCGCAAAGTTCCTCTACTGGACAGTAGGAAGATGCATGCAGGTGAGACCTGTGAGGACATTTGCCCAGATCAGTCTCATATAGAGGACTAGGGGGCGGCCAATGATGATATTCGACGTGCTGAGTAGAGTCCACTTGTCAGAGACAATCCGGAGTGGGCTAGGTTGATACGGGGAGCGGAGGGCGGAACGGCTTAAGGATATTGTTTCTTTTTGTGATTGAGTAATGTAATCATGGTAGTATGGAATAGTGATTTGGATGTAGATTGGTGGAAATTCCTATTGATTTCCAATAGGGTGGTTGAGGTGTAATATCTTTTGCCTTTTTCAATACAATTACCTTCTTCCAATATATATATATATATATATATATATATATATATATATATATATAACAGCTTGCAACTTAGAGGCATATATAAGTTGCTAGAATATCCAACTATTTAAATGATCATTCGTACGGAACCATACTTACTGAACAAATCTAAGTCAAAGTAACTTGTAGATTCTCAAGAAAACAATACACACATTCTAGAATACGGGACCAAGTCAAACTCTAAAGGGAAATAGAATCTTGCTGAACTAGGATAAAAGTTGGTGAATATCAAGTAGCTCATTTCAATGTTATAAAAAGCGCTAGGTGGCCGTTATGGGGCAAGGGGACGCCTAGCGCGTAGGCAGCTAGGAGGCCGCCAAGATGGATTTACGCGGGGAAAAAAAGTATTTCCGTTGAAAAAGCTTAGGATTTGTTAGTTCATTGAAATTAATACAAAACAATATATTTGTATGTTATATAAAACAAGGATTACATTATAAAGAACTTTAGCAAACACTCAAATGGACCAAAGACTACAATAACAAGTATTGAACAAATAGAATTATAATTATAATTCACCGAAAATAATATAATATGAAGATAAAAGGTCAATAAAAATATTTTTGGCCAGGAGAAAAAAGACCAAAAAAATAAAAGGGATCATGCAAAAAAACAATTTTAGAACAAAAAGTTGACCAAAGAAAAACTAAAACAAGATCTAGGTGGTGCTTTTCTTCTTTGGCCGCATAATGCTGCTTTTCCCCACATAATGCACTTTTCCCCGCACAATGCTGCATAATACCTAGAACGCCTAATATACCAAAAAAATTGGTGGTGGGTAGCCACACAATGCCTAGGCGCCGCTTTGTAACACATTTTAGGACGCTGGCTCAGTTATGGAGTTGAGAAACAAACCTTGCACCATAATCTTGTTCCAGCTCAGTTCCAACATCTTCATTGATGGATAGTGGCACCCAATTGTGAATAACATGTGTCCGAGGTAGCATAACATCTGGAAATGTTTCTTCACTGATTGCAGAATACAAAGATTTTGACAAATTCTCCATTTCCGTTGTCCCAGCATCACAGCCTTTTATAGAAGAACCCAGACTTGACGAATGGTTGTAATGTCGAGAATTGGAAGGAATTGATTCTGCAGTTTTACAACTAGCATGACTCCTTGAAGTGACACCAACAGTCTTGAGGGACTCCCATATGACTATCAGCCATTTAATGGCGCTGAGTTGCAGACTTAATTGAAGAGGATCCACTGAGAAATCTGCATCAACCTTCCGAATATCTAGAGAACCATTTTTCCAAGGAATGCTCAAGTTTAATCTCCCTGAGAACCCACCATTTGCCCCGGCCAAAATTGTAACAGTACTCCCCAAAGTTGAGTTTCCTGTATGCCACTCGCTAAAGCTCGTTCCCAGAGAACTGTTGAATTGCAGACTGTTGTCAACATCGTCCATATTAAGAAACTCGATGAACGCTCCTTGAAATTTGACAAAATTTGTTAGTTTAGCTTTTCCAAATAAGCTGTCAACTTCTAAATTAGGAGACACAGAAGGATCTTCAGACACACATGTCCCATACTCTATTTCTGCAAGTCGAAGGACCAGCGATCTATGGAGATCTGTGGCCTTTCCATCCACGTCTAAACAAGGATCAAAAGCAACTATAAGATTTCTCAACCTCACATGAAAACTTGTAAGAAACCATTTTACAATCTTGGCAACTGTCTTCACTCCTTCATGAATATCTAGAGAAATAGATGCAGAGTTTTCGGGTACTGATCCCGTGTCAGCTTTATCTGTACCATTGCCTGTACAATGTTTACTATGTTGACTTGGCACATCAGCATCTGTTGTAGTATTCTTATTTACATATGGAGCAAGCACAAGTTCAAGTTCTTCCACTTCAATCTGACAATTTTGTAGATTCCAGGGTATTTTAATTGATAGGGAAGCAATTGATCCTTCTTTTAACATCACTGCTGACCCAGCCATCTGTATGATAAGTATAAAGCTTGAGATTTCATGACATGAGCAAGCATGTGGTAAAAGGTTAAGTAATGCCGTTGGATAAGAAAGCAAAGTGAGCAAGATAAGCTCTTCCACAACTAAAGATATTATACTGCACGAGAAGTAGACAGGCTATGACAGAACAGAGTCCATATTCATCTCATTACCACTGGATATACACAATCTGATTTTGTTTATATATATATATATATATATATAACAAAAGAATGGTACTTTTTGGTCTTAGCAACTTGGTTTGCATTTCTGCAGAAGACATTAATACATGTGAGAAGTGCTATCTCATCTTAAATGAGGCTTACTCTTCTATCTAGATTACTCTATATCTAATATTACCTTTTCTACTAGCCAATTTTCTGTTGGGATACGCTGTTGCTAAATGGAAGAGTGGCAAATGAGACTACAAAAATTAAAACCTGTGACTTATTGATATATCGAAGACGATTATAAATCAGAAATGCAAATGCATTCTGTTGATGCACCGGAAAGATTTAAGGAATTTTGACCTTGATGGGGGAGATTACCAATTACAAAATCACAATCTGCTATAAGAAAGTGAAATTCTGATTTGATTAAAAAATTATAAACAATTCTAATAAAATAAACCATCCACTATGATTTATTTATAGATATTCTTGCTGATATTAATAAAAACTTCTAAGCTGGAAAGAAGAAAAATGATAAGCACTATTCTAGTTAAACCCTTTTTCGTAACACAGTTCATAAAGTTGATGAAAAAAAATTGAAGAATACCCCACTTTTGATCAAACCAAATCAATCTAGAGCCAAATGATTTCTCCCGAGGAAGTGAGTTATTAAAAAACTAAAATCTCAACTTTAAGCATGGGCGGAGCCACATGTCTGCAAGGATGAGCAATTGCCCACCCCAAAATTTTGGAATTTTGACCTTGATGGGGGAGATTACCAATTACAAAATCACAATCTGCTATAAGAAAGTGAAATTCTGATTTGATTAAAAAATTATAAACAATTCTAATAAAAAAACCATCCACTATGATTTATTTATAGATATTTTTGCTGATATTAACAAAATCTTCTAAACTGGAAAGAAGAAAAATTGATGAGCACTATTCTAGTTAAACCCTTTTTCGTAACACAGTTCATAAAATCGATTAAAAAAAAATCGAAGAATACTCCACTTTTGATCAATCCATATCAATCTAGAGCCAAACGATTTCTCTCATGGAAGTGTGTTATTAAAAAACTAAAATCTCAACTTTAAGCATGGGCGGAGCCACATGTATGCAAGGATCCACATGTATGCAAGGATGAGCAATTGCCCACCCTAAAATTTTGGAATGTCCTATAGCATACAAGGAAACCAAATATTTTTGCCCCCCTCTAATCTTTGTTACCCAGACTCTCCACTTTAAGGAGAAGTACTCGTTTCGGGCCAATAGGACGTGTACACTTTAAGGAGAAGTACTCGTGTCGGGCCAATATGACGTGTATGGGTATGGGTACGGGATCCGTATCGAATCATCCATGGCGACAATCGGATCCTCCATGGTGACAATCGGGAGACTAGTAGTAAAGTAGATAGTTTATTTTAATGTGGTAGTGAAGTAGATAGTTTATTTTAATATGGTAGACCGTAGACTGGTAATAAAGTAGTAGAGGAGCAGAAGGGACGGTCTCTTAGGGACTTATTCAATTAGTTCAGTAAAGTTTACTAGTAGTTTATAATTACATGTTCTTTTATAAAATCTTGCAAATTTAATTGCATAATGTATTTTTTTATAAAATTATGTTAAAATATATTTATTTTAATAGTCATATTTCCGTACTCGTACCCAAAATTTGGATCCTTTTTAGCTGAGTCCATTTGTCCTTCAATTACAAGTTTGAAGGGCCGGACTCTTGGATATATACACGTATCCGACACCCGTACCCGAGTCCAGGTAACATAACCTCTAAGTCAAAATTTTCCACCTAGTGTAACATTGTAGCCTTAATTAGTTAAAGGAAAATAAATACATCATTCATTGTTGATATACCATCTATAACCAGCATACTCTCTTAAGGAAAATCCACCAAATTTCAGCCCTCCCACCTCCCATCTTCCTAAAAAGTTCAAAATTTTAAGATATGGTATCAATTAAAAAGACTTCTTTGTCTGCATGAAAGGAAGAAGTCTAGGTATACGGGGGGATACAATTAGAGGAGACCATATTGGACCAAAAAAAAGAAGAAAGTATAATGTGGCCTAGGTATGCATTGGAGAACCGGTTTAGATTTTCGGTTATCGTTTTAGATTTTCTAGTTTGTTTTAGGATTACTCTAAATAAAGAGAATTTTATCGCTTCGAGTTGATTAGGGATTTTGACTTAATTTTTGAATAAGTATTTAGAGAGTTATTTATCTTCTTTCGATTGTTTTGTAATCTATAAATAAATTTTAGATATTATTCTAGAGTGGATCTATCTTGTCTGTATGTCCGCCTCCGACGTTGTTTTATAGTTAGATCTCGAGAACAAAAGTCCAGTAACGAGATCCACACCACCCACACGACGATCCAAAATTGGGTATTTCCATTAATTACAACTCGATTGCTATGTTTTTGCATTCCTATTAAAATTATTTGTGATAAATTAATAGTAGTTAACTGTTCACAAATTTCTTACCGCTTTCGCACCAATTTTCCATAAACTCCTAATTTCATATTAATCATATTTCCCATAAGTTTTTGTCCCTTTGGTTTAGGAATATTTTTATACGTAGGTAAGACGCACATATATATATATATATATATATATATATATATATATATATATATATATACAGAAAATTTCTCGTAACAAAACAAATTTGTGCTATAATCAATGTTAAATTTGACAAAACATAAAAGTTGATTTGTGCTATAATCAATGTTGAATTTGACAAGACATAAAAATTGAGCACTGATATGTTTGTCGACAGGAAAATGTTTTACGATGAATTTCTTAACCATATTAAGGCGGAAACTATTGCCAATGGTGATCATATCTCCTTAGAAAAGTCATTAGTAAAACCTATCGAGTCTGTCGTAGTTGACTCCCCACTTGCATTCGTATAGGAAACTAGTTTAAGCAAAAAATAAATTTTTACCTTTATATAAATCCTTAGAAGAATTAAATAGATAATTTGAAGAATCCAATGAATTAGAAAAAACTTCTTATGTCTTTTAAATATTTTGAACGAGTTTCGTTAATCAGGCCCGTGAAGAATTTTTATTATTTGTTTGTTACGAATAATTATAAAAGTTAAAAGAAAATAATAATTGATTGTATGGACGATCATTCTGCTTTTTTGGACGCACCGAGACAACCATCGTTTGTTGGGATATTTGCTACATCTCTAGTGGATGTTATGCTTCTTTCATTTCCACGACCACTAGTATCGTCATAAGAATTTATCATCGTTTCAGTAGCCTCGATGTTAACTAGCCTGCCGAAACATAGACCTCCACTATGACGATTTGGAGCACATCTGCAGGAACATAATTATCGGACTTCACATTTACATGATTCACCGGGAGGTGAATTTTTCGAAGCCGAAGAGAATAATGGAAAACCAATTTGGATTTTCAGTTCATATTTTGTTTGTTAGGATTAACCTAAATAAAGAAAATTTTATCTCTGAGTTTGTTAGAAAATTTAACTATATAAAGGATATGCCTTTAGAATTGACTTTATCTTCTTTAATTTCTTAAGAGACTATAATAGTTTGTAAATTCAGATATTATTCATTGAAGAATGAATAGAAAAGTCTACTTTTGAGTTTGTATTATGTTATGCCAAAATTTTAGATTGGATTTATCTTGTCTTCTTCTCCGTCTCCAATGTTGTCGTCTAGTTGGATCTCGAGAATAATAGCTAGCATCAAGATCCGGTGTCACCTACACGTTTCTGAAAAATCGGATATATAAACCGATTATCTTGTTGCATTTCTATTATAATTTTTGTGATAAATTGATAATAGTTAATTATTCACAAATGTCATACCACTTCCGCCTCAAATTTTTCCTAAATTCCTAATTTTCATTATAGTTTTATTTATAATGGGTCTCTTTTGACGTGGGACGGGACTTAAGGTCAACTAATCCAATTTTACAATTAGGGTTTATAGGAAATTTAACTAGTGAACAAGTTCTTTGTATTGATTAAACAACTAAAATTCTAGAGTGGATGTATCTTATCTTCTTCTTCACCTCTAACGTCGTCACCTAGTTAAGTCTCAAGAACAAAAGTCCAGCATCGAGATCCGGCGCCACCCACAGGCCAATCCAAAATCAAATATTTCCATTAATTAGAAGTTGATTGTTATGGTTTGTGTTTCTATTAAAATTCTTTGTGATAAATTGATTGTAGTTAATTGTTCACAAATTTCTTAGAGCTTTTGCACCCAATTTTTCCTAAATTCCTAATTTTCTACTAATCCTTTTCTCATGGGTCTTTGGCATGCGTCAGTGTGTATCTTTTACTTCTTAATATTCTCATTTTTGCAACATTTTGATAGATATATTCCATTATTGTGGCTGTACTTTTAATTGCAAGTAGCACATCTAAAGAAAATAAAGAAGTTCCAAATGTTTGATAGGAAAAGATCTGAATGTCAAATTTGTTAAACATGTTAGTATCTTCTTTACATTGTTTACTATGTTTTTATTTGATTTAATGTTGCACAAAAAAATGTGTCCATTGTGATAAAAACTCTGAAGTATAAGCACTCGAAAAAAAGGTGTCGTGCTAGAATACGTCCAAAGCAAAGTTGTATTTGTTGTAAATATAGATGTCCAAAGGTCTTCCATAACTTATGTAACTTATGGCATTTGGTTTCTATAACCTAACTTATGGCTTTTGGCTTCTATAACCTATGGCCGTTGGCATTCTATTGTAAGCCTATAAAAGGACCATTCTAGTTGAGTGTTGAATATAGGAAAAATTATTCTTCTTACATTTCTTATCTTGTTCTTCTCTATTCTATAATCTATTATATAACACGTTATCAGCACGAAATTGCTCTAGGAAAATTGTAAGTCAGCATACACCTTACATTATATTTGATCTTTTTGGTTTGAATGCTTTATATTCCTTTTAGCTTAATTGTGAATGAAATTATGTGGGCTTAGACCCTTGGATGTGTTTTAACTTCCAGGACATATCTGTTAATGTATCTTATTTTACATCCATTTAATTGGTGAAAATAGTTGCATAGCCTTTCACAGCAAGAAGTCCTAACTTTCCATGTATATCTAGCTATCATGTTGGATACTTCTACCATAATGTTTTAATGTTCACGCATAATTGTTTTCGTTTAGCTCTGTAGGGTATGTTTAATGTCCACAAGTAACTATTTGCCATTTCAATCATGTATCTAGTTTGCATCAGTCATACAACACCTACATACTCACTTCATAGTAACTAATTTTTTTTCTCTTTTGCTAAATACTCTATTTCTCTAATGACTGCACGTTTAGAATGGTCATACATTCTTTCAAATATTTGTATTCTGCATTGTTCTGATATATCATTACTCTATATGCATTTGAAAGAAAATGTTCGGCCAGAAATCTAGATTGAATATAAGGCTTGAAGCCAAAATAGAAGATGTTAGGCATAAAGCCTAATTAATAAAACTCAAATTTGTAGATTTGAGTATTTGTATTATATTCTAAAGTAATACTTGTTTTGTATTCAGTCATATGGCAAACATCACCAAACTTGAGTCCTATGGCAAACATCACCAAACTTGAGTTCGCTGCTCTTAATATTTCCGGAAGAAATTATTTAACTTGGGTTCTTGATGCTGAGATCCATCTGAGTGCAAAGAACCTAGAACATGCCATCAAAGAGAAAAATGAGGCAAGCGAACAAGACAAAGTCAAGACAATGATTTTCATTCGACATCACCTCCATGAAGGGCTAAAATCTGAATATCTTGAAATGAAAGACCCAACTGTTTTATGGAAAAACTTGGAAGAGCGTTATGGTCATCAAAAGAGTGATACTCCCAAAGGCTCGCTATGATTGGATGCACCTGAGGTTGCAAGATTTCAAAACGGTGAACGAATATAACTCTGCAATGTTCAAAATCGTGTCTCAAATGAGATTGTGCGGAGATAATGTTACAGAAGAAGACATGTTGGAAAAGACATTCACTACATTACATGTCACGAACATGCTCCTGCAGCAGCAGTACCGTGAAAAAGGTTTTAAAAAATATTCTCAATTGATCTCATGCCTACTTGTTGCTGAACAAAATAATGAGCTCTTAATGAAAAACCATAACTCTCACCCTACCAGCCATTTCCTGAAGCGAATGCAAGTAACTACAGACAAGGACGTGGTCGTAATTATGGCCGTGGTCATGGTCGCGGTTATATTCGTGGTAGAACTCGACACCAAGGTGGTCCTAATTATCACGCATTCAAGAAGAAGGTTGGACCATACCACTTGGAGTGGAACAACAATAGCGGAAAACAAGAAAAAGGAAATGGTACGAAAATAGATTCTCCGAAGAATTATGAAGAAGCCTGCTATAGGAGTGGAGCAAAAGGGCATTTGTGTCGTACCTGTCGTACACCAAAGCACCTTATTGATCTTTACCAAACATCTATCAAGGGTAAAGAAAAAGAAAAATAGATCAATTTTGCAGATTTCAATAAAATTGTTGATGATGATACAAATGATCCAATGGAATCTACTCATTTGGATGTTAATGATTTCTTAAACGAGCCAAGTAAAGGAATTAATGGGATTAAGTTTTGGGATGATGATGCTAATGATGGCAATGAAAAAAAAAATGGTTTGAGTTGGGATTTAGACTATTTGAACTTTATTTTCCTAAGTTTAATTTTAGTTCAATGCTTGTATTGTCATGTTTCTAAGTCTTCGTTGTTATAAGTTCGAATTAATAAATTAAGTTTTATAATGTTTCTTACTCATTTTTTTTTAGAAATATGAAAAATAATGATGCAGTTAACAACTCCAACGGTGGAGATATATGTCTGGTTGACGGTGGATCGAAAATACTTCTCGAACTTAAAATTAGCAAAAGCAAATGTTAGTACAATTTCTGGTACTACAAAACTAATTCAGGGTTCTGGAAGAGCGAACATTATATTACCGGGTGGAACAAATATTTTGGTAAAAGAGGCTTTGTATTCTAGCAAGTCAAAAAAAAATTGCTAAGTTTCAAAGACATACGTCTCAATGGTTTCCATATAGAGACTATGAATGAGGGGAATATGGAATACCTACGTATTACATCCAATAATTCATGTCAGAAGCATGTGAAAGAAAAACTTACAGTTTTCTCATCAAGATTGTATTATGCAAACATAAGTGCCATAGAATCTAACACTACGATAAACCAGAAGTTCAATGATCCAAAAAAATTTATGCTTTGGCATGATCGACTTGGCCACCCTGGATCGAGTATGATGCATCGAATAGTTAGAAACTCAAGTGGGCATCCTCTAAAGAACCGGAAGATTCTTTTACCTCGTGATTGTGTGTGTGTTGCATACTCACAAGGAAAATTAATTGTAAGACCATCTCCAATGAAAGTTAATCTTGAGTCCCCTATGTTTTTACAAAGAATACAAGGGGATATTTGTGGACCTATTGACCCACCTTGTGGACCATTTCGTTACTTTATGGTCTTGATAGATGCATCATCTAGAGTGGTCACATGTAAGTCTACTATCAATACGAACGGCTGCTTTTGCCAAACTTCTTGCTCAGATTATAAGATTAAGGGCTCAATTCCCAGATTATTCCATCAAGACTATTCGTCTTGATAATGCCGGTGAATATACATCTCAAGCATTTAATGATTATTGTATGTCAATTGGCATTAATGTTGAACATTCAGTTGCACATGTGCATACTCAAAATGGACTTGCAAGAGTCATTTATTAAAAGGTTGCAATTGATTGCCAGACCTTTACTTTTAAGATCAAGTTTACCCACTTCTTTTTGGGGACATGCAATATTACATGCAGCTGCATTGGTTCGTATTCGACCAAGTTTATTTCATCATTATTCACCATTGCAACTTGTATCTGGCCAGCAGCCTGATATTTTTCACTTAAAAGTTTTTGGTTGTGCAGTTTATGTCCCCATTTCTCCACCTAAACGTACAAAGATGGGCCCACAAAGACGTATTGGAATTTATGTTGGTTTTGATTCCCCTTCTATAATAAAATACATTGAGCCACTGACGGACGATTTATTTAAGGCAAGGTTTGCTGATTGCTATTTTGATAAGTCAGTTTTTCCGCTGTTAGAGGGAGATAAAATGTCACTTCCTATAGAACGGCGTGAAATTACATGGAATGTACCATCTTTTATTGACCAACGCACAAATAGATGTGAACAAGAAGTAAAAATGATCATTCATTTGCAAAATATCGCAAATCATTTGCCACATGCATTCATTGATATTAAGAAAGTGACTAAATCTCATATACCGGCAATAAATACACCAGCACAGATTGATATCCCTGAAGGACAACTTGATGGCACAATAAAACCGTGCATGAAACGTGGACGCCCTGTTGGCGCTAAAGATAAGAACCCTCGAAAGAAAATGGTACAAGTAATTACTCATGAAGAGGAAATAGTTTCAAAAGATGAAAGCGCACATGAAAGCGCTATAGAAAATTTAACTGATCAGTATAAAGTAGCTCCTGAAGAGACACACGACAATGAACAAATTTCAGAAGATATCTCTTTAAATTATATGAGTACAAGAGAAAGGTAGGATAGAAAGAAAATTACTATAGACAATATTTTTGCTTATAGTGTCGCATTTGATATTGTTAATGAGAATCCTGAACCAAAATCTATTGATCAATGTCGACATAGAAATGATTGGCCAAAATGGAAAGATGCGATAGAAGCTGAATTAAAATTCCTAGAAAGTCACAAAGTATTTAGACCACTAGTCCAAACTTCTGAAGGTATGAAACCTATTGGATACAAATGGGTATTCGTAAGAAAACGCAACGAGAAAAATGAAATTGTGAGATACAAGACACGACTTGTAGCACAAGATTTTTCACAGAGACCTGAAATCGATTATGACGAAACATATTTCCCTGTGATTGACGCAATCACATTACGATACTTGATTAGTTTAGTAGTCACAAAAAACTTGATATGCGGCTTATGGATGTTGTTACCGCATATTTATAAGGAGCGTTGCATAATAACATTTATATGAAAATCCCAGAAGGATTCAAATTGCCTGAAGCAAATAAACAAAGGTCTCATGGGTTATATTCAATCAAATTACAACGATCCCTATACGGATTAAAACAATCTTAAAGAATGTGGTATAACCGTCTTAGTGAATACCTTATTAGAGAAGGATATATAAATAATCCAATTTGCCAATGTGTTTTTATAAAAAGATATACAAATGGATTTTCCATTATTGCAGTATATGTTGATGACTTAAATCTTGTAGGAACTCCCGAAGAGCTCACAAAAACCGTCAATTATCTGATGAAAGAATTTGAGATGAAAAAACTTGGAAAAAGAAAATTTTGTCTCGACCTGCAGATCGAGCATTTATCTTATGGAATTTTTATCCATCAATCTACCTATGCAGAAAAGATTTTGAAAAGATTTTATATAGATAAAGCTCATTCGTTGAGTAGTCCCATAGTTGCTCGATCGTTAGATGAAAAGAAAGATCAATTTCGTCCTCGAGAGGATAATGAAGAATTATTAGGTCCAGAAGTACCATACCTTAGTGCTATTGGAGCTTTGAATATGTACTCTTTTTCCTTCGTCCAAGTTTTTACCTCGAGAGGATAACGAGGCAGTTTATCATGCTTACGCATTTTATATGAATATGTACTCTTTTTCCTTCGTCCAAGTTTTTATCCCATTGAATTTTTCTTGGCAAGGTTTTAACGAGGCATATCCCATACATATTGGACATCCAAGGGGGAGTATTGTAAATATGGATGTCCAAAGGTCTTCCATAACTTATGTAATGAGGCATATCCCATACATATTGGACATCCAAGGGCCTTATGGCCTTTGGTTTCTATAACCTAACTTATGGCTTTTGACTTCTATAACCCATGGCTTTTGGCATTCTATTGTAATCCTATAAAAGGACCATTCTAGTTGAGTGTTGAATATAGGAAAAACTATTCTTCTTACATTTCCTATCTTGTTCTTCTCTATTCTATAATATATTATATAACAGTATTCGGGTTTGTTGTGTATTTGTCATGTCACACCATAACCACAGTATTTTTTTTGCCCCAACTGGACTAAAATCCTGCTCACTTAAGTCATGTGACAGCCATAGAGAACCAAAAGAAGCTACATAAGTAAGAAGTAGGTAATTAACTGCAAAATTATTTCCATATGGTGCTCTGAAGCATAATTTCGTGAAAGTCGACATCTACCCTACAGTTTTAGCACACACGAAACCCCTAAAATTCTTTTTTCTCCTTCACTTTAAGGTTAGGAGAATCAACTTGTATTCTACCAATTTAACAACAAATTTATTAAATAATCTAATATAGGTTTGCTTTCTTCCAACTTAGCCAAACAGCCGAACCCTAAAAAATTCCAGATCGTCACCATCCCACCCCCCACCCCAAAAAAAAAAGTAGAAACCCTAACCCTGATTCTTATTCTCCATCCTTATGTCAATTGATAGGTAATTATAACTACTAATACCCTACCCTATTTTTTTTCCTTTATCTTTGTTTCTCTTTTACTTCTTCCAAAATACGGAAACTTTTTTCGATAAGTTCATAAAATCTTTTTCCCCTACTTTCATCCAGGAGATTCTATTATTTCATGTGTTTCTATTATTTTGATCAAATATTGATTTCTACCTTCTGATCGAGGCGTGGATTGGGTGGCAGTTCCCGCGCTCTGGATCGCTCATAAAATCAAACAGACTTCGACATAAAAAATAAAAGTTTGGAAGCGCTTTTGTTTATATAAGAGTATATAGGTAATTTTATTCATGTAAAAAATTCAGAACCACTCGTTAATGAATTACCAAGCATGGATTGGACTAGTTTAAAAGCCGAACTTAAAACCACCCAAATCCGGACCTCTCATAACCGGTACTTTAAAAACACCTCATAACCGCTACCCTATAATTGCCAAGCAGATCCTTAGGGGACGTTTGGTTCAAGTTTTGGAGGCTTGGGAATGGATTTTAGATTCCTTACCCTTGTTTGGTATGTCTATGATTGAGAATTAGGGGGAAATAGGAGAGACTTCATATTCCTCATTCATTGTTGTGGGAAAGTAATTCCCAAGGATCCCTTGGGCATAGTTTTGCATTCCTAGGAATGTTGTTTGAATATTTTGTTTGGAGACTAACACCCTCATTTTACTTTCAAAATTTTAACTTCTATTCCAAAATTTAGGTAATAGAAACATGAAAGGGTATTTATGGAAAACTAAATAAATTAAGATTCATTTTCCATATCTCCAGCCTAAACTAACCAAACATGGGTACGGAAATGTTGAATTCCTTTCCTAAGGGAAATGAATGGAAAATGAATTCCTAGGAATACAAAACCTTCATCCAAACGACCACTTAGGGTTAGGGTTAGGGTTAAGTTAATCAACTGCAAAAAAAATCCCATAGCGCTCACGGAACCATAATTTTGCTAAGTCGACATCCTTCCTACAGTTCTAGCCTCCAATTGATCAACACTAGAAAAAGAAGACGGAAGAGTTAGGGTTTTGGAGGAGGACCTTCTGGTTGAGGAGGTCTGCGTTGAGGGCGAGGTCGGCGAGGTGGATGGTGCCCCTGGTGAGCTGTACGTCGAGCTGGTCGAGGTCGATGTCGCCGAGTATGAAGTCGCCCAGCCTCTTCTTCAGAAGGAACTTGCACACCCTCTTGATCGCCCACCGCGAGAACATCGCCTCCGCCGAGCGCGCCAAATCCCACCGAGAGAACATCTTCTCCGTCTCCCTCCTCCTCCTTCTCCTTCTCCTTCTCCTTCTTCTTCTTCTTCTTCTTCAAAGGCGGCGGAGGAGATTGCTTCTCGCTTCCATGGATTTTTCTTTTTTCTTGAGGAGGAACAAACTAAGGAATCGGGGTGCCGAAGGAAAGAGGAGATATTAGTAAAGGGCAGGAAAGGAGAAAACAAGCGAATCTGTACACGCCAGGGTGGGGACCACTGTCCCCGTCAGGTTAACGGCTCAAAAATAAACCTGTTTAATCAATTATTAGGCCGCGTTTGTTACGCGATAATTTTTTTATTTTAGGCTGAAAATCTATCATCATGTTTCTCTAGGTTATAAAAAATATTTTCGAAAATTATGAATATTCGAATAAATAATTTATTCACCAAACATGTGAATGATATTCCTTAAGAGTATGTGGGTATATTTTTTTTGTCCGGATTTTTTTTTATTTAACTTGTGAGAAAGTTTTTTTTTTTTTTGATCAATCATTCAAGCAAGTAACAATAAACATAGAACAATTAAGATAAAGCAGTAAGGCGTCCCAAACGATGTATCAAAATATTATGGAGTCTAGCCATTACAAAATGTTGGGCTAGCAAAGTATCAATATTACATGAGAGTATGTCAGCTGCAGTCTGAATAATTATAATCATGTAGGGACTAGTGCCCAGACTTGTCGGCTAACAAGTGCCGGTGGCTAAACGCCCAAAAGAATATAATGTACAATAACGAGCAGGAAAGAAGAAAACCCACTCGTGTCCTTCAGCGGCCATCCGTCTGGTGTGCGTCATCAAAGGGGAGATAAGATGGATCCTTGGGCTTTGGCTCTAAACCTAGCCATGGAAAACCAGTAGGGTCAGACCCGAAATAACAAGTACCACAAGAAAGCATGAATGAAGAATCAAAACCAAACCTAGCATGTAGATGCATGAACCAAGAACCAATGGTGCATGCCCTATCATCGAGATGATGCGATACTCCTACAACCAAACAAGGACAATGAGTGCCATATCATGTCGAGATAGAGTACGTCCTTTTATTATGGACCAACCAAAGTCTCTGTGTCATAGTTTCAGTTCACAGCCTGTCGTAGGACAATAATCCAATCCTACAACCAAATATGAACAAGGGTTGAACCACTATACCACGACAGTCCATGTCCCTAGTTCCACTAACAGAAAGCACAATACATAAATAGGAAAAGATTGGAATAATATATATAATGTAGCTTCGGTCCATGACCTTTTGTAACACAATAATGCAACCCTACAACCAAATAAGGACAAGGGTTAAACCATCATGCTACAATAGTCCATGTCCCTCACTACCTCCAAAACCAGTTAAATCGGCCAAGCATATATTACGGCTTGATATGTGGTATCTGGGTTTTCACAGAATGCAAATTATAAGGATTCTCAAATCTTGCCATTGCCGAGCAGGGCTAGCCGAGCCAATAATTCAAGCATGTAGTGATACACCGGTCCCCCGTAGGGCCATCGCGCCTTTAAATATTATATCATGTAGTATGATGATATAGTCAGCTACTGCACTTTGCTAGTGCAGATGATATACAATATCTGTTGGGGGCTAACCCAACACGTCTTGACTAATGTCTAGGAGTGGCTGGTAGACATGATCTCGGAATCCCATTTCCTGATCCCAATGCTCTACAAGTTTAGTTGCCTAATTAACCCTATGTTACATGGAGTCTCGTGTCGTGGTCACACGAACATTCCTCCTTAAATATAGTACTTAAGTACGTGCACGCTAGGTACGAATCCGTATTGTCAAAAAAGAATTCAATCTAGATTCACCCAAGTGTGATGCAACAACCAATATCAACCTAGCCACGGTCATGATCACTGGCCAACTACTAAATCCGTGCAAGAAAGTAATCACTTGATATATATATATATATATATATATATATATATATATATATATATATATATATATATATATATATATATATATATATATATATATATATATACCACATAGCAAGCAAGCATGATCAAGTGGCACGACGGCTTACAAGTATAACAAGTAGGCACTCTCGGTGCATTCAAGTGTGTATCAGCACGGATACAATAATCAGGTCAGGTATACATTGTAGATAACAGCCTCCAAGTCTGCGAGTCGCTGGTTGTAAGAATCCATGGTAGATAACAATCTCGTACTGCTATGAACCATTGAATCCTGCATCATCGTCAGCTTCTCGCCCATCGATAGCTGTGACGCCTGCAGCTCCATGATGTTGCGGTCATTGGAGGCTCTAATATCATGTGTCAAATCCCGTAGCTCCGTCATGCTGCGATCGAGCATATCGAATTGTGCGATGAGCATCGGATCGTCCGCCTGCGGTTGGGACCGGGGCTGCTCCTCCATCCTTCGTAGCAACTCGTCACGGAGAGACGCAATCTGACGGTCAACGGCCTCCTGGACGGCCTCCTGGACTCTGGCCGACGACTGCGAGGGCTGCGACTGCGAGGGCTGTGTGAAATGCGCAGCTGTCGGGGAGGCCCTAGATGACTGCGTCGCAACCAGGGCACCATAGGAGCCCGTACCGTAGTACGTACCCCTCTGGAGACCACCAGCTGCGGTCACCCACAGGTCGTCCACCGACGGAGCTGGAGCGGACTTCGACGAAGTACCAGCCTCTCCAGGTGTAGGTGCACTAGCAGTCGCCCGCTCACGCAGCCTAAGATACTCGGCCTAGAAAGGTTTAGAAACTCGATAATTGCCTAAGTTATATTAAAATTAACACAAAGTAAAGTAATACTTACATATGTCTACGAGGCCCTCTCATCAATGAGGTTTTCATCCTTGCGATGGGTGGCCAAGAAGACGGTCACCATGTTTGCATCCTCACCCCTCTATACCTGTTAAAAATATATTATTTATTACTAAACTTAAATATTTTTTCCAAGTACCATTTTATGATACTTACATTAAAATAATATATTTTAAAAGAAAAAATATACCAAACGACGGAAATGTTCCGTCATCGGAATCAAGCCACCACACCACTTGGCAGCATTTCGCCTAGCCGCCTGGGCCTTCTTAGACCTTTTCTTGTAGCTCGGATCGTCGAATCTAGCCCTCATCGCAGTCCACTGCTCAGGCGTGATCCAACCTTGGATCGGTTTTCCAGCACGATCACGAGCCTTCTGGTCATCCAGAGCATCTCGGATAAGCTTGGCGGCAACGGTAGGAAAGAGCCGCTCGATCAACTCGGCCCGGTGCGGAGGATAAAAATATATTTGCTACAATAAATAATTTAGTAAGTTCGCATCACGGATAAGTTATATAATATGCATAAATTAGAGGATTTATTTAATATACATTTACCTGGAAGTGCGCAAACCAGAATGCCTTCCTCTCCTCCGGAGCCTCAGAGTAGTTGATCCAAGGGCCACCGTAGTTGTTCCTCAGAAATTGGCCCAGGCGTCTCTGAACCGACGATGGACGATATCTATACAGAGATAATAATTTAGAATACTGAAAAAGTCAATATACGATGAATAAAGAAAAACACGATATATATTATACTAAACCATCTAATTAACTTACTTTGTACCGTCGGCCCAAATCTCTGTCCTCGTCTCCTCCGGAGGTGCGCATGGAGGATCTTGCTGATGCTGGGACAACGTGGGCACGACCTCCTCGACATGCTCATCTGTCCCCATGGTTCCGTCAGCAGGAGGAACGCTGGACGAGGGTGTACTATCACGCCTGGAACTACTCGTCCCAACAGTCGGAGATATGAGTGATCGATATACTGGAGTACTGGGCGACGATGATCCGGAACCAACAGTAGGCAGTACCGGAGGAGCACTCTGTCTACCTCGGGACCTGCCGAATCCTCCGCGTCGTCCTGTCATATCTGATAACAACATATGATGAATATAGAGAAACACAAATATATAGTACATTCTACAGTCAAAATGTGATGCATATCTCAAAGCATTCTACAGTCAAAATATAATACATATATTCGTTAATGGGTACATCTACTTCGTCAATTTTCCAACCTTGATCTACATTATACAGTCAAAATATAGTTACATTCTACATGCAATATATTTTATTTTCAATCATCTTCAGAAAATTTATCTTGTTCGCCTTCCTCGTCCTCCTCTTCCTCTTCCTCTTCCTCCTCCTCGTCTTCACTTTCATCTACTTCGTCTTCCTCTTCGAATAATTCTACATCTTCTACATTATTACTCGTGTAATGAGTAACTTTCGTTGAGTCCACATCTATAATATTTGTTACAAGAGGTAGATCGTCCTCCTGATAAGCTATTTCGTCAATGTCAAAGGTATTTCTAGCTTTAGTCTTGCATATTGCCCACCAATCCGACCTCGCTGTCCCCCGTCTAGGATAAGTTGTGAAGTACACGAGCTGAGCCTGACTTGATAGGACAAATGGTTCGTAGCCTTGATATCTCCGCTTGTAGTTTATATCCACAAGGCCATGCTTGTCAATTTTTCAACCTTGATCTTGAATCGGATCGAATCATTCACACCTGAATAGCACGATATTAGCAGGTTCTGTGTCATAATTATATGTCAACTCCACAATCTCTCATAAGATGCTAAAAAAATCATTGCCCGGATTGACGTCTTTGTAGTTCGAAGATTTGATACACAAACAACTGTTTTTCGTGGAATCAAGATCCAGAAAGCTGTCTCTAATAGGAGCATTTGTTGACTTGAACCTGAACCCATTCACACAGAAACTTGGCCATATTTTTACGGCAGTAATTGGTCCCTTGACTAGAGTTCTAATAGATTCAGTCTCGGGTGTTATTAGACGATCGACCTAAATACCAAAGTAGCGATAGTAAGTTATTTGTTTTGCAAGTGCAGAAATAAAAATTAATTACCAAGCATCTTACATATGCGCTCAACCAAGAAGGAAAATGGCATCTCATATCTTGTTCTACTTCTTCGTCTATTATGTAGGGTCTAACCGACCTCAACTCATCATTATATGTGCTGAAAAATAATGAAGCAACTGTTGATTAGTAGCATAATAGTATCTTATACTATTACATAAAGATGATGTAAACGTGGACGTATTAATTACTTACCCCTCTAGCTTCTCCACTTCATCCTCGTCGCAATTGAGTAATATATACAATTGAGCAGCCCTTAGCTCATCGTCATTCAAATATCTCTTCTTTATTTTTCCCGAAGGCTTTCCGGACGTATTGAATACTTTTGGTATTGTATCATTAGATTCCTGATATGCGTCGTCGTTTCTCGGAGCTTTCGTCCTATTAGTAGCAACATGCGGTTTAAAATACGTTGAGCAAAAGTTTGTAATCTCCTCGAGAACATAAGCTTCATAAATAGAGCCCTCAACCCGTGCCTTATTTTTCACCTTTCTCTTTAGGTGATTCAGATGCCGCTTGAAGGGGTACATCCACCGATAACCGACAGGACCACCAATACGTGCCTCATAGGAAAGATGAATCGGCAAATGCTCCATAGAGTCGAAGAATCCAGGAGGAAACACCTTCTCGAGCTTATATAGTGTTACCGCAATGTCCTTCTCTTGCTTTTCTAGATGATCGACGAGCAACTTAGTACAACAAAGATCTCTGAAGAATATGCTCAGCTCTGTCAATGGGTCCCAAATGACCTGCGGTAAGAATTCCCGAAATGCAATCGGAATTAACCTCTCCATGAATACGTGATAATTGTGGCTCTTCATACCCACCAGTTTGTTCTCCTTGAGGTCGACGCATCTTCTCAAGTTCGACACGTACCCGTCTGGAAACTTTAGACCCTGAATCCACCTACAAAGTCTACCTTTATCCTCTTTCACCAGTGAGAAAACTGACTTAGGTTGCTTTAACTTTCCATTCTCCTCCTCTATCAAATGCAATGCAGGACGTCTACATATTTCTTCTAAGTCCAACCTGGCCTTCGGATTATTTTTCGTCTTCCCCTTTACCTCT
Source organism: Iris macrosiphon (assembly GCA_036927795.1). Classification (NCBI taxonomy): domain Eukaryota; kingdom Viridiplantae; phylum Streptophyta; class Magnoliopsida; order Asparagales; family Iridaceae; genus Iris; species Iris macrosiphon. Next base: position 29,179,266 of record JAYESA010000008.1, on the reverse strand, counting down.
ATTACAGTATTAATTATGTTATCAAACACATTCTTCTCGATATGTATGACATCAAGGTTATGTCTGATCAGATTGGTGCTCCAATATGGCAGATCCCAGAATATACTCTTCTTCGTCCAGTTATGGGTGCGACCAAATCCGTCATACTTGTACCCCTTAGCAGGCTCTTCGATAGCACTTGGTAAATCTTTTACCTTTTCCCATATCGTGCATCCGGGCCACCTTGGCGGTGGATTGGCCTTCTCCACAACTCCCGTACGAAAAGCATTCCGGTTCCTCCGGTACGGATGATCCTTCGGCAAAAATTGTCGATGACAATCGAAGAAGCACGGTTTGCCTCCGTATTTCAAACGGAAAGCCTGAGTACGGTCCATGCAATACGGACATGAGAGACGACCATGGGTGCTCCATCCCGATAACATTCTATAGGCCGGAAAGTCGTTGATGGTCCATATAAGTGCTGCCCTCATCTGAAAATTCTACTTTCTAGAAACATCGTACGTGTTAGCACCTACTTCCCACAGCTGATTCAACTCATCTATCAAAGACTGTAAATACACATCGATGTTCCTCTTCTGATTGTTCGGACCCGGGATAATAACGGTTAGGAACATATACGGAGTCTTCATGCACATCCAAGGCGGTAGATTGTACGGAGTGACGATCACAGGCCAACACGAATACTGGGAGCCCGAAAGTCCGAATGGGGTAAAACCGTCAGAGGAGAGCCCCAATCTGACATTACGCGCTTCCTCGACAAAATGTGGATACTCTCGATCAAAGTGCTTCCATGCTTCTCCATCGGATGGATGATCCAATACTTCTTCGATCTGTTTTCGCCTGTGCCAACTCATGTTTTCTGCAGTCTCCTTAACCATAAACAACCGCTGCAACCGCGACGTCAAAGGCAAGTAGTGCATCGAATCGGTAGGCTTCCTTGCACCGACAGACTTTCCTCTAACAGTGGCCTTGTAGCGATCAGCACCACAAAATCTGCACGCATCTTCATCCTTGTCGTCTTTGTAGTACAATATGCACCCGTTGAGACATGCATCAATTTTCTCGTATCCCATCCAAAGCGATCTCACCATCCTCTTAGATCGATAGAAGTCTTTAGGCAACTTTGCACCCTCGGGCAAGATCTCTATAATCAAATCGAGCAGTCAATTATAGCATTCTTACGATATGTTAAAATCGGACTTGATGCTCAATAATCTTGTAACCACCTCCAACGGTGAATGATCCTCACAACCCGGATATAGTGGAGTCCTTGCATTCTCCAGTAACTCCATAAACTTTGCAGCATCGGCATTCGGTGCCTCCTCAGCTGCATCATAATTGTCCGGATTGAAACTAGGTCCCGTCGCATCATAATTGTCCGGATTGAAACTAGGCCCCGCCGCATCATAAACCATGTTCACCAACCCGTCGTCGTAAGCATCGTGGTCGTGGACGTCGTAAGCATCGTGGTCATGGACATCCATATACGGCTCCACATAGGGCTCCGACTCCGATGCTAGAGATACAAGTTCTCCGTGCGCTGTCCTTTGATAGTAATTCGGCGTGAAGCCCTTCGAGTATAAATGATATGTAACTTCCACTTCTGGATGATATTTCCTTTTGCGACATCTCACACACGGACACTTAATTTTGGTACCGTCCATGTACTGAGGGAACGCCTTGACGAACTGCAGGAACTGCTGTACACCCTCAATGAATTCATCCCGCACACCGTACATGTCATCAGGATGACGGTTGTACATCTACGAACGATGACGCAGATAGTAATTCATATCCATTTCTAGATACTTCTGCAAAAATGACAGTATGTATCATATAAATCATTACATACAGTGGTTTATCACCTAACTTCATAACTTAACCGTACTATAAAAATTATAAATGATATAATACATACTTTCATTTATCAAAGTCTAAAATAAGCAATATTCAAAACAACTGAAAAGAGGCCAAGTCTCTTAGTTTTTTAATATTTTATACTATTGGTAAATGCAAACAATAGTTTTTTTTTACTACTTGAAAAGAGGCCAAGTCTCTTAGTTTTTTAATATTTTTTCTATGCGTAATTACTTAACTTCCCATATTAAATTGAATGAACAATTTTAATTAGTAAGAACTTTTTTAGAAAAGAAAAATCCACTGTGAAGTCTCAGTTTTCTTATTATAAAGTAGTATAGATATATGGCTCATAGTATCCTAGTAAGTTGTGAGTTGGAAGCAAACACACACACATACACACACACATAAAAATAGATTAGATCTTATGTTATATAAGCCTAGGCTTACAAGAGTTGCCAATGGCCTCTTTTGCTACATAGTGCATCCCTCGAAGCCCAGGCCCACACACACAAACATAAAATGGATTAGATCTTATGTTAAGCCTTGGATTACAAGAGTTGCCAATGGCGTCTTTTGCTACATAGTGCATCCCTCGAAGCCCAGGCCCAAAGCTCATCTAGAGCAACTAGTTATCAATATAGTTGTTGTATTTACTAGTTATCAATATAGTTGTTCTATAAATACAGAGGCATCATCTAGACAGGAGAATTCAGGAACTAAGGAATCATAAGCTAAATCTATAATTTCCACAACTAATTCCTGCTGCATTGTTCTATAAATATACAGAGGCACCATCTAGACCGGAGAATTCAGGAATTGAGGAATCATAAGCTAAATCTAGAATAATTCTTGAATTCCACAACTAATTCCTGCTGCACCCATTGCTAAAGTAGGAACTGTGCAAACTCTAATGGTTTCTTCTCCTTGATCCCCTGAAGAACCTGATAATTGAATCAGGATCCAGATCCCCTTAAGCAGATAATTCTTGCAATTCAATAAAGCTAGGCTATACTGTAGGGAATTTACAAGGTACTAAAGTAACTGTACATCACGAAGGGTCTCTACTTCTTATAGAGGCAGAAGGGGATCATCATAGTAAGTAAAATATGGAGGACATAGTAGCAAGGCCTGTGGGGGGAGAGAGACATGGATGCTCAGTGCATACAAGTGCAATGCTCCTCTGCACAAGACAAACTAGGAAGAAACATCCATAGTAAAGATAGAATATTGTGTGTGTGTCAGTGTGTGTGTGTGTGTATGTGTCGTGCCTGTGTCAGTGTCAGTGTCAGTGTCTGTGTGAGTGTGTGTGTGTGTGTGTGTGTGTGTGTGTGTGTGTGTGTGTGTGTGTGTGTGTGTCTACGTCTGTGTGTCGTGTGTGTCTGTCAGTGTCTGTGTGCGTGTGTCGTGTCTGTCAAGTGTGTATTGTGTCAGTGTCACATGTGTGAGAGAGAGAGAGAGATTACCTAGAGCTCGAGGAGGAGGAGGGGGTGCCGGAGTAGCCGTAGCCGTGGAGAGCCGGTCGCCGGAGAGGGGGGGGCGGGGGAAATCGAAAAGTTTTGAAATTTTCGACAGATGGGGGAAAAGAAAACTGAGCCCTAATTAACCAAAATTTAGCGACGTTTAGCGACGTCAAATAGAAACGTCGCTAAAATAAAATTTAGCGACGTCAAAGACGTCGCTAAACACGTTGCTAAATATTTTTGATATATATGTCGGTAATTACGACACTAAACGTCGCTAAATCAGATATATTAGCGACGTTTAGCGACCTTAATTGAACTTATAGCGACTAAACGTTTAAAATCTTAATAAAAGTCGCTAAAGGTCGCTAAATGTCGCCATTTAGCGACGTCTAGCGACGTTTATTATGGAGTCGCTAATTAAGTGACGTTTTTTACTTGGAGTCGCTAAAATACGTCGCTAATCCCGCTTTTTCTAGTAGTGTCTGCACATAGTGCGCATGGAAGAACGGGTCAAGCGCACAACCGTTGAGAAAACAAACTTGGCACAAAAAGCTTGAGTTAACGAGCTTGGCGCATAAAGCTCGTTCACGGCAACAAGGTTGGCGCACAAATATACCCCAACCGACTGACACGTAATCCAAAGCAGCAGGCTAAAAGACAAAGCACACGAACCCAAAACACGACAATCGAGGGCACAAAAACCGAAAACACACTATCCGAGAAACTAACTGGCCAAAGCTTAAGAAGGGAAGAAAAGTGCGCCAGAGGAAAAGCGTGCTAACAGCCGGAGTGCGTCAAGGAGAAATAGTGTGCCAACATAGCTGGGCAAGCCTTCCCTTAATGGACTACTAGAGTTACCAACTGCTACTGAACTCACAGAACTGGAAACATGATCGTATCATTGCCCGAGCATCCCACTAGCCTGCTGCTGCTACTGCTCTTTTCCAATGCAATGTTGTCACGCTCCAGTCCCAAAAATACGTAGAACTAGGACACGTAAGCATGCCAGCCGCATGGATATGGCAACTCCAATATATGGAAACCAAATCCACACGTACGCTGAAATATGAATATCAAATCCACAAGTGGTATAAAATATATGTCACAAGTCACAGGGTATACTCTAGATCTCATCCACAGAAAATCAATATAAACAAATAACCATCATCTATATAACTAGATCTCAATATAAGTAGCTAATGATGATAGTTGGATGAAAACAAATCCACTACCAACTCGAATGGAAAAGTATATACAATATAAGTACAATACCACAACACAATATAAGAATACCAGCTATCAATCACAGCTCGAAGAGAAGACATCCTCGGATCACAAGTAATCATCCAAATCTGCGATCCTGCAAATACTCAAGAACAGATACACCTGGCAGAGGACCAGGTCCTCAGAGGGACGTAACAAGATACACAAAATACGAGCCAATTTGAGTACAGTAAACATGCATAATATTTGAAAATAAATAAGTACGCTGTACAAGACAATCTATATGAATGCAAATGAGGACAACTTTTTGACGTATGGGCAAGGGTAGGCTACTCTATCTAAGCCTCACAACTCACACACACGCTGATGGACATCAGAAATCGACATACCTCTGGGGTAGCGACCAGCGCGACTCTACAGAAATCGACATACCTCTGGGGTAGCGACCAGCGCGACACACGCCCGTAGTGCGAACTATATACTACGGTTTACCAGAGTGGTTAAAAGCCCATACGCCTAATGATTGTCCTCTCATGATACTAGGTGTCAAGTGTGTGTCAACATATCTAATATATATAGTAATGACTGAACGAACTACACATGCAATGACTATAACTGAACGAAACTACACAGGCAATGACTAAACAGAAATATAAATAGCATGCAAAGTACTGTAAATAATTTGGCAAGGTATCTTGCCTGGTAAGGAAGCTGTGATGTACCAATAACCTGCTCCAGAAGTCGCGCAGAACAAATCCAATATCCTATGTATTACAAATTTATCATGTCAAAAGATAATTTATTTTAATTTATTTAATTCTGGAATAATTACTCTAAAATCCTATTTTAATCTTATTATTCTAATTTTTATGTTAATTCCTAAATTTTGTCCAAAGAAACTGAATTTTATCAACTCGAGACTCATGGCACGCAAGTCGAGACGATCTGTTGACCGAAAAGTCAACCGACACAAACTCAACTTTCATGCATGATTTCCTGTAGATTTCAGCGTCAAAAACATGCTGGAATTTACGGCTCGTCCAAATTCAAATTCGTTTGGGAATTATGGCATATACAAATTTTGTATTATGCACCGATGGTTAAATTCTAACCTAGAAGTTCTACAGAATTAACAGTATACAAATACTTCTAATTAAATTCTGATAAAAATATATGTCAATTATCTAGACATTAGGTTTCCGAAACTTTAAACGGTTCATGATTCTGATTCCTGGTTCTCCCGAAATCGTAAAAATATTGAAACACGTCTATTTTCGGACATGCTATGCTCTACGAATTTTCCAGAATTTAATACTCATAATTTTGAAAAAAAATTTATATAATCAGAAATCTAACATCAATATCATTCTAACAAAAAAAACTAAGCCTCGTTTGGAGTCCGGAGCTATGCGCAATGGCTTCTGGAAGATGAAGGAACCCTAGATGACAATTCTCCAAAAATTGGCTGAAGAAAAATCCTAGAAATTAATATCTAAACTATTATATATAGAGAGGAGAGAGAGAGCAGCCGCGGCTCAGACTGCGCCACGTGGCAGCCATCCAACGCTGCCCGCTCAGATCTAACGGTCTGGGTTCGCTGCGGCTCGGCTCGGCTCGAGGTCGGCTCGGCTCGGCTCGGCTCGCACCCACTCAGCAGTCACTGACAGACGAGCCCGGCACTGTTCACTGTTGGAGGCTGACAGGTGGGCCCCCTGTTTGCTGACTGGGCAGAATTAATTACTTTTTGGGTTTTCTTTTTCAGAAATTAGTTTTTAATTCAGTTTTCATAATTAACTCAAAATAAATGCTAAAAATAATCAGAAAATTCCCAAAAAATTCTAAAAAATATATTTTATTATTTAGAACCTAAAATAAAATTTTGGGATATTTTAAATTAAGTTTGAACATAAAATAAATTCTTCAAAGTCCTAAAAAATTAGTGTTACTAGTTTTTAATTAACTAAAAATTATGGAAAAATCCCAATAATCTAAAATAGCCTAAAAATAATTCTAAATAAATATTTATATAAGTAAATATACTAAAACAAATTATTTTCTAATTAACTAAGAGAATGCTCTAAATAACTTCAACATCTATAATAAATATAATAATATAAAATATACACAAAATACCTATTTTGGGTGAGGGAGTTTACAATCTACCCAACTTAAAACAATTTCGTCCTCGAAATTAAAATAAGGCATAATTTGTTAAATCCTTCACATTCGTACATAAGGTACGTCAATCGCAATCTCTTCCAAAAATTTAAATAACAAAATCTATTCAAATCTATCGCGATCACTTCAAAATTAAGATAACCACTGTTTAAATCAAAATTCAACCTGTCGTAATCTCTTCTCGATTTTTAAATAATCAACATCCAAATCTAACTCAAGTCTATATGACATCCCACATCAAAATTTATATCACAATTTCCAACTATCATAATCTCCTCTAGACTTTGAACAATAAATAATTCTAATCAAATCTTATTCCTATTCTCAACCTAAGATTTTTGTACTCTTCAAATATTTAAACTCAATTTACATCATCAATATTTCAAATAGGTGACCCAACAATCAAAATTGAACTTTTAATTCAAATCATCAAATTGTAAAATTTAAATCTAATTCACCAATTGTTCAAGTCTAAAATTCTATATTTATCCTCAAAATTTAAATCGATGATTCATCCTTCAATATTCAAAATTTAAATCATGTGCTCAAAGTATAAATATTTGGTCCGCAATATCAATATTTTAAAATTCGTTAAATCCTCATTATCTTAATCCTTCTTTTAAAATTCTCCACATTTAAAAGGACTTAATCTCTCAATCTAATCCTACTTGATCACAATCTAAAAGAATTCTCCTCAAGTTTAATAATACAATTTCTACCCAACTTAGAATTTACCCATCTATCACATAAGGCTCTTACATTTAGGAAAAATATTCCTCAATTTATTTTCTCATGTCATTCAATCCTCAAAACTTTAACACCAATTATATCATATGTGATATGCCCTTAATCAATTATAAAAGATAGTCACCAAATAATGTGATTGGCCTATGGGGTATATCTTGTACTATCCGTGTATCACTTATTTCCAAGCACGAGATTTCATCTTTCCGAAACAAGGGAAGACGGAAAGCAATGGAAAAGAGTTCAAGGAGGGGTAATAGAATGGAAGTATGGGAATCAAAGTGTTTAAAGAATTCAAATGGGAATTGTCAAGACAGTTGTGGATTAAAATCTTAATTTGGTAATTTCCTATTCGCATGCTCACATCGGTGCAGTTATGTACTTGATATGATATGCTTTGTCGTATCTAGAGGGTAAGTATATTTGTCTACTGGTCAACTATACATCTCAATCCACGTAAAATACTATTGCGAAGGGCGAATTAAGTGCATTATGGCTAGCTAGACCATAATACACTGATTCTGATTAGACAATTTGTATTAGTGTGGTTGATCAGGCCCCAATAACACATATGTCATGAACAAGCTCGATATAAGATTAAGCTTGCAAAAACTAGGCTATAATAGCAGCATAATTCAAGGTAGCACAGAAAATATAATGCTGGATTATGATGTAGTGGGTATGTGAGGGTCAAATGTATCAATTAGAGTCTAAATTGAAAGAAAATTTAGATATATACCTATTGGGAGATGGATTCTCAATGAATTGCTTAAATAGACACGATCTAGACATAAGCTCCTTGTCAATTTCTCCTTCTCCAAGTATCCTTGCAATCCAAGCTCCATTGCTCATTGATTGATGAAAAATGTGAGAGAATGAGAGTAAATTGAGGAAATTTGGTAGAGGAATTAGTCAATTTGAAAAAGAACACAATTGGGAATCTAAAGGAATGAAGAATAAAGAGGAGGGAATGTTCCCCCTCCTATAGGTGGCCAGCCCCTTGCTCCTCTCCCAAGCAACACTCAATGACCAATATGCCCCCCCACTTATTGTCATATAGGTAATTAATTAGGAGGGCTATATTAGGAAGCATCTAATCCTAATAAAATTTTAATTAAATCATATAATTAATGAATAGGGTAGAGTCTATGGGCCTAGCCCAAAATATTGGGTTCAATATGTCATGACAAGTTTAATTAGGTCCATGTAAACCCCCGAATTTTCAAATTATTAAATCTTGGATTTTTTCCAATTTTCTGGAATTTTCTGGGAATTTTCTGTAATTAAAATCAAGGTTTTCAATTAATAAATAATTTTTAATTGGCAATAAATAATATTAAAATATCATGAAAATAATATTTTTGGGTGTAAAATGAAAAATTGGACTTAGGGTAATTTTTCTGGATTTTTCTGGGCCTCAGACCTATTTTTAAATGCCTGAAAACTATTTTATTAATTAATTAATTAATTATCTATTTATTTAATTATTTATTATTTATTTTATTTTATTTTTTATTTTTTCTGCGGGCCGCCCAGGCCCATTGGGCCGCGGCCCGGCCCGTTAGCCTCAGCCCAGACCCGTCCTAACGGGTCGGGTCGGGCGCACCCGAACCCGACCCGCTAGCCCGCACCCCCTCGACCCGGTCCCCCTCTCTCCCTCGCCTCCGCGTCGCGCGCCGCCTCCGCCGCGCCCTCCCCCGCACCGGCCGCCCTCGCTCGCCCCACGACCGCCACGTCCTCCGCTCCGCCCGGGCTGCGCCCCTCTCCTCCCCCCTATAAATGGCCCCCAAACCCCTCGACTCCGGCCATCCCTCCCCAGAACGCCACCCGCCGCTCCGCCGCTCACCGCCACCGTCGACCCCCGCCGTGCCCAGCCCCGCACCTCCAGCGCCTCCCTCCTCCCTCGCCGCGCGCCACTGGCCGCCGTCTCCTCCCCGCAGCAACCGCAGCAGCAGCACGCAGCTCCCACCGCCGCTGCCGGCCGCCCTGAGCCACCGCCGACCGCCAGCAGCTCCGCCTCGCTCCGGCGAACAGTCCCCCGCCCTCGCCGGCCGCCCAGCAGCCGCCTTCCGCCGTCCACGACCGGATTTCGACGAGAACCCTAACCCTAGCCCTAATTCCCAATTTCCGTGTCCGACACGAGTCGGACACGATTCGACCCTGAATTTTTAGGTCCCCTTCAGGTACGTGTAACTTTCGCCTCGTAGCTCTGTTTCCAATTCCGCAAATTGCGTTGTGAAGCCTGTATGACCCTCTCGGTGTCCGGACAAACTGTTCGGGACATCGCGTCCTGTGGTGATCGCACACCGCGATCCAAAAACAGGAAAAACCAGACCCTGTTTTACCCCGGAACTGAGTATGCCCCGCCAAACGGGACGACTTGGTCATGTGCGGTCTTCACAGATACGTACGCATCGTCGATACGGACGTGTGAGTTTTCGTGGAAGCTGATTCGGGTGTGCGTGCAGACCGGAATCAACGCGTATCCGCGGACATCGCCCCGTATCTGCCTTCTCTGCAATTCACCCTAACTTTGTGCACACACGTGGGATCGAGACGAAACTTGCGCCATCGGACTCATAGCGATACGCTGGTCCTGTGGGTCAAGTTTGGTTCGATTCTGAGAACGTTGACGAAATCGCGTGTCGTGGGCCCCACAGGCCCCGCTCGACGGGCGATTTTGTGTTCGGCTCATCGGAATCCAAATCTGGAAGTTCTGTTGGGTTCGTATCAGCGTTCCTGACCTTTTGACACTAAGTTTGGTGAATTTGGAGACCTTTGACCCGGACACCATTTTCGGTGCAAAGCGGGCCCACCGGCGGACCCCATTTCGACCCGAAACTGCCGTTTTTGCCCTTGTCTCCAAATTGGACCCAAGGACAGGCGTTTCTAGCTATTTGACATCTTCTGAGCATGATGGTAATGTCTATTTCAGCTTTTGGACTTATCTCTGGACTTTTCTCCCAAGAACCAAATTAATCAGATCCAAACAACAGGCAAGTACCTGCACTTCAAGTTAATCTTTATATATTGTGATAATTAATTCCCTGCCTTACATGTACCCTTGATGATTACACCTAGTATTAGAAATACTGGATTTCACGTCTTGAATAATGGAGTTCCTGTCTTGTTTTTCATGTCGGGTGGGAGAATACCTAGAAGGCATGTAGTTTACCCTTCCCCTTGTCATGTTTAATAGCTCATGTTGAGAAATAGCATAACAGACATTATTATCTCAGAGTTAAACTGTACCTCAGCCGGATCTCGATTTCCCCTGTTTAATAGCCGTTCATGACGGCCGGATTAGCCTTATAAACCCCTACATGCCAACTATGTATTCTAAAAACAAACACAAGTTCACACAGATAGTTTCTGGTCATGTTATACTTCTTGCTGGCTATTGTAGTTCCATTTCCTGTTTCATTTATTTCTGTTTCTCATATTCCTGTTTACAGTTTAACTCTGAGATAATAATGTCTGTTATGCTATTTCTCAACATGATATCAAATATTTAATTGTCATAAAATATTTAGTTTAACCTTGTTGTGCACTGTGTACTTTGCTCCTTTCCTGACTGGATCTGTTGATTTAGGCGATGATGAGGATCTTGCCCCTACTTATTATGGTCCCTATGAGGGGACTGATGATACCTATGAGGAGCCAGAACCCACCCAGAAGACCCCTGCTGCTGAGTAGCTAGTAGTAGCTATCTTTCATTTATATTCTCATCTTATTTATCGGGTTTGTCCCCGATTTCAATATTGAATTCCTGTACTAAAACATTTGAATCTGTTGTCACATTTATGTTCAGTTGAAATCTTAAGTTTCATTCTCATTTTTATCTTGCCTATGTTATTTGTGAATGAGCTAGTTAGCAAATAATGGATTGACCTAGACAGCGTACTACCGCCGACTCTGCGGCGTAGGCTGGACGTACCCACGCACTCGTGCCCGAATTTCCGGGTGCGGGTCGTGACACGTTTTTATGGTGGCCCATGCAGGTCTATCCTTAAATAGGGTAATACCCTAGGACAGGGTATGGAATAAAATTGAGGATTCTAGGAAAAGCTCATTCACAGTATAGCGTCCTTATTTCAATTCTTGATATCATTGCTGCTCAATTTTTCCTATCGTCTTTGATTTCCAAGTATTCTATTCTGATCTTCCTATCCCTTAATCTTTCAGAATGGTCCAGACCAGGAATACAGTAGGAGGCACATCGGAACCAGCTGAGCAGAATGTGCCCGAGACTCTTGCACTCCCGCCGCCTCCATCTGTTCCGGCAGTTACTCTGGATGGGGCACAACTACTAGGAGTGTTCCAGGGATTGGTGGAATCCCAGAAAGAACAGACGGCACTTCTGCGGACCAGCCTCTCAGAAGCTCTTAAGTCCCAGGAGACGTCACTCAAGAGGCCAGGGAGTGCCAAAGATTTCAAGAATCTAAGACCCCTGGAATTTTACGGAACTGAGGGCATACTCTATGCCGATGAGTGGATAGAGAATGTCGAGAGACTCCTGAAGACTGCTCGGGTCCCTGATGACCTCAAAGTGGAGTCCGCAAGCCTGCAACTGTTCGACATTGCTCGAACTTGGTTCAGAGATGAACCCCAACTATCTGCTCCCGACATCACCTGGAAAGATTTTAAAAGGCTATTCAAGGAGAAATTCTACCCCGAAGTGGCTCGGGAAGCTCTCGAAAGCCAATTTGAGAGACTAGAACAAGGTACCCTGACTGTTGATGAATATACTGCTGAATTTAGCAGGTTAAGCCATTTTGCGGAGTACATGGTTCGTACCCCGGAGGACAGGGCCCGTAGATTCAAGAAGGGGCTGTCTCCGGATATTCGCCTTGCTGTCACCACCAGCCGAGCTCGTACCTATGAAGAAATCCTGAGCGTGGCACAAGGCGTAGAGAGAGATATGGGGCATAAACTGAAGCGGAAAAGAGATACCGAAAATGCAGGACCCAACAAACGCCCTTTTCAACAACAACAACAGCAACAACAGCAGAGGGCCCCGCAGCAAACTCAGCGTCCTCTCCCTCGAGCTCCAGCACCCCAACACCAGGCTCAGGGACAGAACCAACAAGCTGCTGCTTGTAACTTTTGCCAAAAACCAGGTCATACTTGGCAAGTCTGCAGGAAGAGGCTAGGTGCCTGCCTTTACTGCGGCTCAGCAGCGCACCAAATGAGGGACTGTCCAGCTGCTCAAGGACGCACCGCTGCACCCAAGGCTCCAGCCCAGGCCAGGGCCCAGCAGTACAACAGAGGGGACCCCCACTTCCAACACAACAACAACGCTTTGCTCAGCACCAGCAGCAACAGAGGGGTGCACCGCAGCAAGGCCGTGCTTATGCAATGACTCTGGAAGAAGCTGAGGCCACAGCAGACGTGATTACAGGTTCTGTGCTTATAAATTCAATACCAGCTATTACTTTATTTGACTCTGGAGCTTCGCATTCATTCATGTCAGTAGATTTTCTTATGAAGCATAGCTTAATCACTAAACCCCTTAGGAATTGTTATAAGATCATTACCGGTGGAGGAATCATCCCGGTTAGTGATGCCTGTAACAATTGTCCTATTACCTTATGTGGAAGAGAACTGTATGCTAGACTACTTGTAATGCCAGTGTCCAGTTTTGACATTATACTGGGTATGGATTGGTTAAGTCAACATCATGCTACTATAGACTGCCACAGAGGTACTGTAATCTTCAGGCCCCCTGACAAGCCAGAATTTGAATTTGCTAGAGGTTCTAGAGAAATGGGTAATAACAAAATTTGTGGAGCCCTAATAACAGAAGAAGTGCCACTACCTATCATCTCTGAATACCTTGATGTCTTCCCTGAGGATCTCCCAGGCTTACCCCCAGACCGAGAAGTTGAATTCTCTATTGACTTAGTGCCAGGAGCAGCACCAGTATCTCAAAATCCCTACAGAATCAACAAGAAGGAGATAATAGAACTAAATAAGCAAATCAAAGAACTAGAAGACAAATGCTTCATTAGGTATAGTGTCTCACCCTGGGGAGCTCCAGTATTATTTGTGCCCAAGAAGGATGGAATATCCCGAATGTGTATTGACTATAGGGCCTTGAATGCCTTAACAATTAAGAATAAGTATCCCCTGCCCAGGATAGATGACTTATTTGACCAGCTGAGTGGAGCTCGGGTATTTTCAAAGATTGATTTAAGGTCTGGTTACCACCAAGTAAGGGTGAGAAAGGAAGACATCCCTAAAACTGCTTTCAATACCCGGAACGGACACTACGAATTTTTAGTAATGCCGTTCGGGTTGACGAATGCTCCAGCAGTTTTTATGAACCTAATGAACAGAGTTTTCCAGCCATACCTAGACAAATTTGTAGTGGTCTTTATTGATGATATTTTGATCTACTCCAAGACCCCCGAAGAACATGAAGAACATTTGAGGTTAGCATTGGAGACTTTGAGGAATGAAAAACTTTATGGAAAATTATCTAAATGTGCTTTCTTCCTAGACAAAGTGGAATTCTTGGGACATGTTGTGACTGAAGATGGAATAGCAGTAGATCCTAAGAAGATAGCGGCAGTAGAATCCTGGCCCACTCCAGACTCTGTAGCTGAGATTAGAAGCTTCCTGGGACTAGCTAGCTACTATCAGAAGTTCGTGAAGGATTTTGCAAGAATTGCGGAGCCCATGACAAAATTAACAAGAAAGGATGAAGAGTTCACCTGGACTGATGAATGTCAACGTGCTTTTGAGGAATTGAAGAAAAGACTGACTTCTGCCCCTATTCTGACCTTACTTTCCGGAACCGAAGGTTTCGCTATTTATAGTGATGCTTCTGGAAAAGGTCTAGGTTGTGTACTGGAGCAGAACAAGAAGGTAATAGCCTATGCCTCTAGACAGCTTCGACCCCATGAAAAGAACTATCCAACTCATGATTTAGAATTGGCAGCTGTCATTTTTGCTCTTAAACTATGGAAGCATTATCTTTATGGAGAAAAGGTGGAAATATTTACAGACCATAAAAGCTTAAAATATATCTTCACCCAGAAAGAGCTAAACATGAGGCAAAGAAGGTGGCTGGAACTAATGAAAGACTTTGATATCACTCTTCAATATCACCCTGGGAAGGCAAATGTAGTTGATGATGCTCTAAGCAGGTATCCTATGGCGATGTACTTGACTATGGACAGACACCTGCTGGAGGACTTGGAAAGTTTAGGTATTGAAGTAATTATCCCAGGAAAAGAAGGCCAAATGATGAACTTGCAGATTCAGTTTACTTTAATGGACAAGATCAAGGAGACTCAGTTTCAGGACGAAGGCCTGCGAAGCCTTCGAGGTCAAGTGCAAGCTGGACTAGTAGAAGAATTCAGAATTCATGAAGATGGATCACTGAGGTATGGCGATAGATTATGTGTACCTCAAGGAGACATAAGAGAAGAAATCATGCAAGAGGTGCACAGATCGCAATACTCTATACATCCAGGAGCCAACAAGATGTACAAGGACCTGAGAACGCATGTTTGGTGGCATGGCATGAAAAGAGAAGTAGCCAGGTTCGTATCTCGTTGTTTAGTGTGCCAGCAAGTTAAGGCAGAAAGACAAAGACCTGGAGGATTGCTTCAACCCCTACCCATTCCGGAGTGGAAGTGGGAACATATCACAATGGATTTTGTTTCCGGACTTCCAAGGACACCTAGTGGAAAGGATGCAATTTGGGTGATAGTAGATAGACTGACCAAGTCTGCACATTTTCTACCTTTCAAAGTAGGGCTATCTACAGAAAAGATAGCAGATTTATATATCAGACATATTGTTAGGCTGCATGGAGTTCCAGTAAGTATCGTCTCCGACCGAGATTCAAGGTTCACCTCTCACTTTTGGAAGAGCTTACAAGCCAGCTTGGGGACGCAACTCAAATTCAGCACAGCTTATCATCCCCAAACCGATGGACAATCGGAACGTACAATCCAGACACTTGAAGATATGCTCCGTACATGTGTTCTGGATTTTGGAGGATCCTGGGAAGACTATCTACATCTGGTGGAGTTCTCTTATAATAACAGTTACCAAGCAAGTATTGAGATGACTCCATTTGAAGCTCTGTATGGACGAAGATGTCGTACCCCGCTATCATGGGACGACGTTGGAGAAAGAGCCCTGCTGGGACCAGAGATGGTGATCGATTCAGCTGAGAAGGTAAAGCAAATAAGGGACAGACTTCGAGTGGCTCAAGACAGGCAACGACATTGGGCAAATAGCCACCGAAGGCCCTTGGAATTTGAGGTTGGAGAGCTGGTATTCTTAAAGATTTCCCCGACACGTGGCACCATTAGGTTCGGAAGGAGTGGAAAACTCAGCCCAAGATTTATTGGACCTTTTGGCATACAGGAGAAAATCGGAGAAGTGGCATACCGACTGGCACTGCCACCCTCTCTGGATGGAGTACATAACGTCTTCCACGTGTCGCAGCTGAGGAAGTACGTGTCAGACCCCAGCCACATTTTGGATCACTCAGAGCTCGAAGTAGGCCCAAGTCTGACTTACCAGGAGCAACCCGTGGAGATACTGGATCGCTCGAAGAAAGTCCTACGGAACCAGGTTATCTCCCTGGTTCGCGTAGCTTGGAAGCACCATTCTCCCGGCGAATCCACCTGGGAGCGAGAAGACGAGATTAGAGAGCGATACCCCTATCTTTTTGAACCCTGAGGTATATTTTATTTTTCGGCCTTTCCTTTCGTGCCTTGTTATTCTTAAATTTCGAGGACGAAATTTTTGTAAGTTGGGTAGGTTGTAAACCCCCGAATTTTCAAATTATTAAATCTTGGATTTTTTCCAATTTTCTAGAATTTTCTGGGAATTTTCTGTAATTAAAATCAAGGTTTTCAATTAATAAATAATTTTTAATTGGCAATAAATAATATTAAAATATCATGAAAATAATATTTTTGGGTGTAAAATGAAAAATTAGACTTAGGGTAATTTTTCTGGATTTTTCTGGGCCTCAGACCTATTTTTAAATGCCTGAAAACTATTTTATTAATTAATTAATTAATTATCTATTTATTTAATTATTTATTATTTATTATTTATTTTTTTTTATTTTTTATTTTTTCTGCGGGCCGCCCAGGCCCATTGGGCCGCGGCCGCGGCCCGTTAGCCTCAGCCCAGACCCGTCCTAACGGGTCGGGTCGGGCGCACCCGAACCCGACCCGCTAGCCCGCACCCCCTCGACCCGGTCCCCCTCTCTCCCTCGCCTCCGCGTCGCGCGCCGCCTCCGCCGCGCCCTCCCCCGCACCGGCCGCCCTCGCTCACCCCACGACCGCCACGTCCTCCGCTCCGCCCGGGCTGCGCCCCTCTCCTCCGCCCTATAAATGGCCCCCAAACCCCTCGACTCCGGCCATCCCTCCCCAGAACGCCACCCGCCGCTCCGCCGCTCACCGCCACCGTCGACCCCCGCCGTGCCCAGCCCCGCACCACCAGCGCCTCCCTCCTCCCTCGCCGCGCGCCACCGGCCGCCGTCTCCTCCCCGCAGCAACCGCAGCAGCAGCACGCAGCTCCCACCGCCGCTGCCGGCCGCCCTGAGCCACCGCCGACCGCCAGCAGCTCCGTCTCGCTCCGGCGAACAGTCCCCCGCCCTCGCCGGCCGCCCTCCGCCGTCCATGACCGGATTCCGACGAGAACCCTAACCCTAGCCCTAATTCCCAATTTCCGTGTCCGACACGAGTCGGACACGAGTCGGACACGACTCGACCCTGAATTTTCAGGTCCCCTTCAGGTACGTGTAACTTTCGCCTCGTAGCTCTGTTTCCAATTCCGCAAATTGCGTTGTGAAGCCTGTATGACCCTCTCGGTGTCCGGACAAACTGTTCGGGATATCGCGTCCTGTGGTGATCGCAAACCGCGATCCAAAAATAGGAAAAACCAGACCCTGTTTCACCCTAGAACTGAGTACGCCCCGCCAAACGGGACGACTTGGTCGCGTGCGGTCTTCACAGATACGTACGCATCGTCGATACGGACGTGTGAGTTTTCGTGGAAGCTGATTCGGGTGTGCGTGCAGACCGGAATCAACGCGTATCCGCGGACATCGCCCCGTATCCGCCTTCTCTGCAATTCACCCTAACTTTGTGCACACACGTGGGATCGAGACGAAACTTGCGCCATCGGACTCGTAGCGATACGCTGGTCCTGTGGGTCAAGTTTGGTTCGATTCTGAGAACGTTGACGAAATCGCGTGTCGTGGGCCCCACAGGCCCCGCTCGACGGGCAATTTTGTGTTCGGCTCATCGGAATCCAAATCTGGAAGTTCCGTTGGGTTCGTATCAGCGTTCCTGACCTTTTGACACTAAGTTTGGTGAATTTGGAGACCTTTGACCCGGACACGTTTTTCGGTGCAAAGCGGGCCCACCAGCGGACCCCGTTTCGACCCGAAACTGCCGTTTTTGCCCTTGTCTCCAAATTGGACCCAAGGACAGGCGTTTCTAGCTATTTGACATCTTCTGAGCATGATGGTAATGTCTATTTCAGCTTTTGGACTCATCTCTGGACTTTTCCCCCAAGAACCAAATTAATCAGATCCAAACAACAGGCAAGTACCTGCACTTCAAGTTAATCTTTATATATTGTGATAATTAATTCCCTGCCTTACATGTACCCTTGATGATTACACCTAGTGTTAGAAATACTGGATTTCACGTCTTGAATAATGGAGTTCCTGTCTTGTTTTTCATGTCGGGTGGGAGAATACCTAGAAGGCATGTAGTTTACCCTTCCCCTTGTCATGTTTAATAGCTGTTGGTACACGACTGTACCTCAGCCAGATCTCGATTTCCCCTGTTTAATAGCCGTTCATGACGGCCGGATTAGCCTTATAAACCCCTACATGCCAACTATATATTCTAAAAACAAACACAAGTTCACACAGATAGTTTCTGGTCATGTTATACTTCTTGCTGGCTATTGTAGTTCCATTTCCTGTTTCATTTATTTCTGTTTCTCATATTCCTGTTTACAGTTTAACTCTGAGATAATAATGTCTGTTATGCTGTTTCTCAACATGATATCAAATATTTAATTGTCATAAAATATTTAGTTTAACCTTGTTGTGCACTGTGTACTTTGCTCCTTTCCTGACTGGATCTGTTGATTTAGGCGATGATGAGGATCTTGCCCCTACTTATTATGGTCCCTATGAGGGGACTGATGATACCTATGAGGAGCCAGAACCCACCCAGGAGACCCCTGCTGCTGAGTAGCTAGTAGTAGCTATCTTTCATTTATATTCTCATCTTATTTATCGGGTTTGTCCCCGATTTCAATATTGAATTCCTGTACTAAAACATTTGAATCTGTTGTCACATTTATGTTCAGTTGAAATCTTAAGTTTCATTCTCATTTTTATCTTGCCTATGTTATTTGTGAATGAGCTAGTTAGCAAATAATGGATTGACCTAGACAGCGTACTACCGCCGACTCTGCGGCGTAGGCTGGACGTACCCACGCACTCGTGCCCGAATTTCCGGGTGCGGGTCGTGACAGTCCACTAGGGTCAAGTCTAATAAATAGGCTAGTCCACTAATCATTAAATAAATAAAATAAGGCACAATAATAATTAATAGCACAATATACATATAATATTAATTCACTAAATACCAATATGCAAAATGATAAAAATACCCTCATCTAGAAATATGGTAGTGACATGAGACAACTATGATTCTTGACCCAGGTTTGCCTAATGGATTGTAGAGTAAACTCTCACATGTCTTAGACAGTCGTGACCGTATCTCGGGGTATAGAGTACTCTAGTATACGTAACTGGCTTTGTCTGCCCCCGCTCTCCAGTATTCTAGTTTTGGGGTATAAAAATTGCTGACATTGACCCTATTGCTCAGCAGGAGCATGGCATAGTTTCGGGAGAGACACAGCCTGAGACTTCTTAGCTAGCCAGTTAGTACTTACTATTTGATATCGAATTTGTTTTCGGAGACCACTGAGATACTTAGATTGTTATATTTGAGATTTAGACTTGTGGTTGTCGTCATGACTTGTTTAGACTTGTGACTTTGGATTTCTTCTATTATATCATATCATGCTTATCTTCCTATTAGATCTTGTGATTGAGTATTACATTGAGTATTTCCATTGTTATATATCATTGTTCTCCTTATGGAGTTGAGATATTATTGCATGGACTGTGATTATATATTTGTGATATTTTAGACAGCGTTCTACCAACGATGTTGTGGCGTAGTCTGGACGTAGCCACGTACTCGTGTCCCGATCATCCGGGTGTTGGTCGTGACAGCTTCCACGGAGAAACAAATGTTCCTATTATATAGTAGTAGTATATATATATATATATATATATATATATATATATATATATATATATATATATATATATATATATATATATATATATATATATATATATATATATATATATTCATAAATGAGTATCCAAACCTAAATCAGTTTGTAGCTAATGGGTAGAACCGACCTGGCCTGACTGAAAAGGATGAGCTCATTTTTTCTTGCACAATATTAGTATCACAATATTGTATTTGTATTGATGATACCTCATTCTCATTATCAACCTAAGAAAGGAAATAATAGACGACCAGGATGGAATAGAGAATCAACATCAACATTATGTAGCAGACTCTATGTAGAGGTCGTATGTTTTTCTCCTTTTTTTCTCTTGTTTCATTCGTACTATTAATGCTTCTAGTTCCACTTTTTTAATGAGAATTTCTGGATGATCCAGTAGAGTAGGTGTAGGTAGGACCAGTTTTAATTCCATCAAGCATTCATTATGGACCTCAAAATTCTCATATTACAGAAAATAAAATAATCAAGATCCTCACTCTAGGCCTATACTTATATAGCACTTCGTGCTTAAAAAATAATATTTTCTGTGTAAGGCTTTCATAAATTTTGATAGTCCTCAAATTCTATATTAGTGGGAGTCTCGTGGTA
Source organism: Iris macrosiphon (assembly GCA_036927795.1). Taxonomy (NCBI): domain Eukaryota; kingdom Viridiplantae; phylum Streptophyta; class Magnoliopsida; order Asparagales; family Iridaceae; genus Iris; species Iris macrosiphon. The sequence continues at coordinate 29,158,819 of JAYESA010000008.1, read as the reverse complement.
GTGAGAAGCCCTTGTTTTATGTTTTTAATTTAAGCTCGTGTTAGGTCGGCCCGAGGCAAGCCAAACAAACTCGTGGGCTTGGACAACCCCTTCTTCTTAGCCAGTGTCACGATCCGCTCCCACTATTTGGGATACGAGTACGTGGCCAAGTCTATCCTACGCCGCAGTATCAGCGGTAGTACGTTGTCTAGATCTCAATAGCAATCATCAATCCAAATAGATAATATTAAATTACCATTTCCATCTATTGCTCATTCACAACATTTACATAGGTTACAAATCCAATAAATACATTAAAATCACAATTCGGGAACAAACCCGCTAAACATTAAATTTAATAACTGCTAAACTATCTAAATTCTAACATTGGCCTCCAAAAGCATCTCGATCTCCAACAAATATCCAAAGAGCAAGATAGTAAGTCACCTAAAAATATTTACCCAGTCAGGATAGAACGAGTATAACCCTAACAACAGTTACAATACATGATATAGACTTTAAAACAGTAAATAGTAATGAAATACATGATGAGTGTTTTGAAATACTAATTTCGATATGTGATACATGATGAGTGTTTTAAAATACTAGTAAAAAGTAAAACTGATATCATGACATGACAAGTAATTAGAGATAAGTAACACTAACAAATATGACATATGTCAACAAGTAAGTAGTGAAACAGGAAAGAACTATAACTATCAAAGTGTTTTGAAATACTAGTTTCGATATATGATCGGTTTGAAAACTTGTACAAGGTCTAATAAGATCTGGCTAATCATATGTGAGGTGTATGATAAGCTCTCACAAGGTCTAAGGGTATGATCACATATCTAGCTAGCACTTCCCCACCCCCGACTAGTACAATGGATCCAATAATGACATGTTGCGACACAAAATCACAATGCTAGGTCTAAATACCGGCACCATGATCAAGGTCTAAATATAACACATTGTATGAGGTCTAAATATGAAACCAACATCTCATGACTAGGGATCCAATATATATATTAATCCGTGTACCATCGTGTCATGAATCAAATATAACATCACTAGAAACATGTATCATAGCAGCTGTTGTCACATCCCAGTCCCAAAATATCGAGAGACTAGCCACGTGGCAATGGCCAGCAGCACACACCGATGGGCAAACCCAATTTAATGGACCCATCAGGGTGTACTTAAGCTGTAGTACAACAATAAAGGTCTAATATACTAAACACATCCACAAAAATGAATACAACAATATCATAATTATAAAGCAAGATCAATCTCAATAAAACATAAACTCGGGGAACAACCCGATAATGAGTTTGGTACAATAGTCAAGATGCAGGAATAAAGATAACAACAGCAAATACTGAGTATGGATAAATTATATACTCAGAAGATATCCTCGACGATCACCTCGTCTTCTAGATCTGGTACTGCTCCAGTGCCTGCTCCTGCTCCTGCTAATGCTCCTGTCCCGTATACCTCGGGATAGATCTCGTCTGCTAATCCTAGGGACATAATCCGGATCCAGGTCCTCAGGGGACATAGCAAGGTACAAAATAACTCAAGCCATAAATAATGCAGTGCAGCAATAATGAATCAAAAGGGTAAACTATATAACCAGCTAAGTGATATGCAAGATGAGAGCATCACTAAAACTCAGGCTAAGACCACTACAAGCTCTGTGTCGGGGAGACGATAGCAGTGATATCATGCAGTTGTCTAGCTCGGAGAGAGACTAAGACGCCGTTGTAAAACCCCCTTCCTAGAAAATCATAAATACCCTTTTATTTATTTATTATTAATTAAATTGTAGTAATTAGGCCTAAATAGGAGAAATAGATTTTTAATAATTTTTATGTTAGGTGTTCGGGCACTTAGAGGACTTATGCGACCTTCAGGAATTTTTCGGAATTTATTCCATGTAGGAGATCCCTTGAGCAGTTGCTAGCCTAACGATGTGCAATACCCTAATCTATAAATTTTCCTATGAGTATATATATATATATATATGTATATACAAATATATACATATGTATATATATTTATTTAAAGAAAAAAAAAAGAAAGCAAAAAAAAAAAAAAAGAGTAAAAGAAAAAGGGAGGAGGACTAAAACATAAAAAGACCAAAATCCAATTAAACCCTATAAACACTAAGCAGCAGCAGTCGCACCAAATTATTTCCACCCGAGCCCCCTTAAGGAAAACACATTAATGCCCCTGACCCCCTTAACGAATAAAACCCGCCTCCAACCAACTCTCACTCTCCTAATTATATATATATACATATATATATATAGTTAGCTTTCCAAAACCCTAACCTAAAATTCCAGACTTTTCCTTCCCATCTAGAGCCGTCACCACAGCCAGAGAAGCCTCCCCAAGCCATCCAATCATCCCGTCGACGCCGACATCGCGAACTGCAGTCTCCCACTCGAGGCACCTTCGCTCCGGCACGAATTCCCGTTGACTCGCTCGACCAAACGCTGTTCCGTTTTCATAGGTATAATCTTCCCTCAACCCTCTCCAGTATTTGTTTTGTAGTCAACCTCGGAAAACGTGTGCCCCTAGGTGAAAACAGCGTCCAAAGTTGGACGAGCTGACAGAATTCTGCAATCGCAGAATTCCAGATTTACCACCCATATTGCCGAGTTCGTATCTCCCACCACAGAGATCCGAATTCGGTGATTCTTTTTGATACCTATAGAATACATGATCTAGTTTATTTTCTGTATAATAACCCTAGGCTAATAGTTGTTGTGGACATAGTTATGTTCGTCACAAAACTGTGCGCACCCACTTTTTCCGGTTTTCCAAAAGTTGGAGATCGGAGCGCGCCCCGCCAAACGGGACCGCCCCGCCGTTTGCCAAGTGTACCAAATGGTGCACACAGCATAACGGGACACGTGAAAATTCGTGGGGACTGATTCGGACGCGTGTGCGCGCCGGAATCAGACCGTATCCGCGGACACATTTCGTGTCGCCACTTTTGTGGAACTCGCGAGTATTTTGTGCACGATTGTCAGATTACGACGAAATTTACGCCACTGGACTCGTGGTAACGCGCTGGTCCTGTGACCCAAATTTCACGCATTTCTGAGACGGTTGACCAGATCGCCAATTGGCGGGCCCCACAGTTGACTTTTTGGACCAAATTTTGTTCGGCTCATCGGAATCCAAATTTGGACATACCGTTGGGTTCGTATTGACATTTAGAGTTGTTTGACCCATAGTTTGTCCCATTTAGAGACTGTTACCCTCGGCACACTTTTCGGTGCAAAGTGGGCCACACGTGGACCCCACTTTTGCCCAAAATTACGGTTTTGCCCCTGTGTCCAAATTGGACGAAAGGGATGTGCTTTTTAGCTATTTTGCTCATTCCGGAAATGTTGGTGATATTTATTTCAGCATCCGGAGACATTTGTTCTGTGGCCATAGCTTCTGGTCCTGTGTATTGGACATCTGGACATGACATTTTGCAGTTCTTGCCAGGCAAGTATACCTTGCCTTTATTATACTGTTTAAATTCTGTACATTAGATGCATGTTTATTATCTTAAATTGTGCGCGTCCGAGAGAGACTCGGGTGCAGTCAACGGATGCGTTGACGTTAGGATAGTGTCTAACCTAGTGTCTAGTGGACCCACCTAAAGTGTGGAGTTATTGGTATGACTCCCAGGCCTTGACACATTTTCGTACACGTGTTGTGAGTCTCATGTAGGGCACGGTCCTGCGTATGTGGTTGGCCACCTGTACGTGTAGGCGTGCGACGGATAGGGTATAACTGCTAATAGTGATGCATGTTAGAAGACTTAGCAGTTATTAGTAGGTGGAGCATAGACTGTCATGATACAATGGCCCGATCCTTGTCCTTGTTTGGTTGTAAGGATGGGCTACTGTTCTAGTGATAGACTATGACGCGTGTTGTGGATACAACATGCTTAGATCATTGGGCGGGGAGGACAACTTGTAGGCGTATGGGACACCCCACTTCCTTTACACTGATGCCACACTCGACGGAGTGATATGGACGATATATACTACACTGATGCCACACTCGACGGAGTGATATGGACGGTATATACTACACTGATGCCACACTCTTCGGGGTAATATGGACGTTATATTATACAGATGCCATGCTCTTCGGAGATGGACGTTATCATACTGTGCCCTTCTATGGGGGCATATGTGGCATATACTAGCCAGTTGTCACGATTGGTGAATTACGTCAGCATATGTCTAGCCTACACCTTCCCATATACTCAAGTTGTCCTCAAAGTGCATTTCACTTAGATGGTTAGGTCACCCTTGAGTTTTTACAGTATTTACTTTATTGGCATGTGTTTAAGTATACTTGTTATGTCCCTCTGAGGACCTGGTCCGCTGCCAGGTGTACCTGTTCTTGAGTGTTTGCAGGAGCACAGATTTGGAAGGATATAGATGCTTCGTGGATGTCTTCTCTTCGAGCCGTGATTGGTAGCTGATACTTATTGTTTGAGTGAGTTGTATCTATATTGTATTTACTTTTTCCATTTGAGTTGGTAGTGGATTTGTTTCCACCCAACTATCATCCTTAGATACTTCTTGTTGAGATCTAGATTCATAGATACTGGTTATTTATTTCTATATGATTTTGGTGGATGAGATTTAGATTTTACCCTGTGACTTGTGTTACATTTTTACCACTTGTGGATTTGATATTCATAATACAGCGTACGTATGGATTTGGTTTCTATATATTGGAGTTGCCATATCCATGCGGCTGGCATGATTACGTGTCCTAGTCCTACGTATTTTTGGGACTGGGGCGTGACAGCCGTCATAATATAATTAACCTGTAGCCTGTGTGTCTCTCCTCACCCAATGTAATCATACGTCTCATGTCCACGACGTCTCATGTCCATGCCACACAAGATCATATCTAATGCAACAAGTCATAATGAGATCTAAGCATATATAAAGTATATGTCATAAACCTGTATCCTATACAGAATCACCATGAATATCTCAGGAAGATTCTATCTCATAAATAGTGTCAGGTGTCCTGAGGTATGACGTACTTGATAATGCAAGCACGAGAATGTATAGGGTCTCGATATCCATGTCTAGATGACATTACACAACTCTGCATACAGTGCTGACACCCGAATATTATTCGGACGCTAAGTAATGTCACACGGTCCTAGGTTAAGCATATACAATATATAAATAAATCAAGACAACAATATGAAGCAGGTATTGCAAGTTTTGGCAAGGTACACTTGCTTGGGGTTCTGACTCCAACTGTAGCTCTTGTATCAGTGGGATTTGCTGGTACTCCTCCGGTTGCTGAAATAAACATTACCATCAGATTCAGAAGACATCAAATAGCTAGAATTGCCTGTCCTTGAGTCCAATTTGAAGACAGGGGCAAAAATGACAGTTTCTGGTCAAAGCGAGGTCCACATGTGGCCTGTTTCACACCAAAAAACGTGTCAGAGACAATGTTCTTCAAATTCATCAAACTTAGTGTCCACAAGTCCAGAACGATAATACAAACCCAATGAAATTTCCAGAATTGGATTCCGATGAGCCGATCACAAAATCGCCCGTCAAGTGGAGCCGTGGGACCCACGATACGCAATTTTGTCAATGTTCTCAGAATCAAACCAAACTTGGGTCACAGGACCAGCGTATTACTACGAGTCCGATGGCACAAGTTTCGTTTTGATCCGACGTGTGTACACGAAGTTACAATGAGTTCCAGAACAGGATCGATACGGGGCGTTGTCGACGGATACGTGTTGATTCCGGTGTACACGCACATCCAAATCAACTTTTGCAAAATCCCACACGTCCGTATTAACGGTGCGCACCTTTCGGTGAAGTCCGCACATGACCAAGTCGTCCCGTTTGGCGGGGCGCACTCAGTTCCGGGAAAAAGCAGGGTAAATATTTTCCTAATTTTGGGTCACAGTTCGCGATCGCCACAGGACGAGACACACCGAGCTAATTGCATGGGCATCGAGAGGGTCACGCAGGGTTCGAATTACAATATACGGAACGGGAAACGGGGCAACGAGGAGAGAGAAACGGCTACCTAAACAGGGCTCCGCAGAGGGCTGAAATGCGCGCTTCGCGAGGCTTCGCGACACGGCGGCGGGTTTCTAGGGTTAGGGTTTTGCTGTCACCGGAGATGGCCGGAGCTAGCACGGCGGCGGAGGTGGCGGCGCGTTGGAGTCGTCGGCTCATCATCTCGGTCCCGGAGCTGGAGGCGGCACTGGCGGAGCTGGCTGGGTCGGAGAGAAGTGGTCGACGGGGACAGCTAGGCTCGGGGTCCTCGGCGGAGAGGGTTCTGGACACTGCTTGTAAACACCCTAAATTTTTTAAGAATAATTTTAGAATAAATTATTTCATTTTTGGATTTTTCTGGAAATTAAAACCAAGATGAGTGTGATTTAAAGAATTTTTAAGTGTGCCAAAGGGTGTTAAAATATTCTGGAAGTAAAAATTTATTGTGTATAATGGAGAACCGGACGCATGGCATTTTTCGGTGAATTTGTTGGACATCGGAGCAACGAATCGAGGACCAAACGCTATTTGGATTATGAACCAAACCCGAACCAAACCAACCCTACCCGCGTGGTATCCTGTAGCAGTATAAGACCGCCGTCCTCGACTTCCGTGTAGAACCAGCCGCCAGCCTACCAAAAAACCCTAGTTCATCGCCACCCTCGGAGCATCCTCCCAGCCCGCTGTCGCCCGCGCTCAACCCCGGCCGCGCCGACTGCCGCTGAACCCGTTCCCGCGAGCCGACGACCAACCCAACCCGAGCGCCGCTCCCCGCTGGTTGCCCAGCCGTCGGCGACGCTGACCCTCGCCGTCGACTCTGTCCCCCTCGTTCCCAGAGCTCGCCGAGCCGCCCCAACTCCCATCCCGTCAGCGCCGAACCGACGGATCTCCTCGGTCGACCGCTGATCACAGTCGCCCGACCCCGTCTACGTCTCGCCTACCCCCCCCCGGCGAAGCCTCGGCCAGCCGCCGCTGACCTAGACCCAACTCAGCAGGCACGGCCATCCTCGGAGCAGGGACACAGTAGACACCGGACACACCGCGAGGACACGACCAGGACACAGATTGGACTCTCGGTCACGTGAAAAACAAAATTCACGGAGCCCTGTTCAGGTACCGTTTTCTCCCTCATCGTAACTCTGATTTCGATTCCGTCAGTTGCTATGCGTAGACTGTATAACCCTCTCGGTGCCCGTGCAACTCGCTCGGTGCATCGCGTCCTGTAGTGATCGTACACCGCGATCCAAAAACAGGAAAAATAACGCCATGTTTCACCCCAAAACTGAGTCCGCCCCGTCAATCGGAACGACTTGGTCGTACGCGGTCTTTACCAAACTGTGCGCGACATTGATACGGTCGTGTGAGATTTCGCAGAAGTCGATTCGGAGGTGCGTGCACCCCGGAATCAACGCGTATCCGCCGACGACACCCCGTATCCGTTGATTCTGAAACATGCTGTAACTTCGTGTACACACGTCGGATCGAGACAAAACTTGCGCCATCGGATCCGTAGTAATACGCTGGTCCTGTGAGCCAAGTTTGGTTCGATTCTGAGGACGTTGACAAAATCACGTGTCGTAGGCCCCACCGGCTCCACTTAACGGGTGATTTTGTGATCGGCTCATCGGAATCCAATTCTGGAAGTTCCGTTGGGTTCGTAACATCGTTCCTGACTTGTAGACACTAAGTTTGCGGATATTGGAGACCTTTGACCCTGACACGCTTTTCGGTGCAAAGTGGGCCCACTTATGGAACCCGCTTTGGCCCGGAAATGACCTTTTTTGCCCCTGTGTCCAAATTGGACGTAAGGACAGGCGTTCCTAGCGGTTTGATACCTTCTGAGACTGTTGGTGATATTTATTACAGCTTTTGGAGTAGTCCCTACCGGATCCACAGATACCAGGACGACAGTTGATATTCAAACATCAGGCAAGTGTACCTTGCCATCTCTGCAGTATTGTTACCTATTTTTCTTACTTCATATTCCTACTGTGCATGCTTAACCTAGGATCGGTTGACATACTTAGCGTCCGATTATCAGTCGGGTGCCAACATCGTACGCGGTGTTGGATAATGTCATTTAGATATGGACATACGTGACACTTTATCTTCTCGTACTTGTCTTACCAAGTACACTTTGACCCAGGACACTGGACACTGATCATGAGACAGGATCTTCCCGAGATATTCGTGGTGATTCTGTATAGGATACAGGACTTGACCTAGATTCTATTTTTCTAGTTACATTATGACTTGTGCATTAATTATGACCCCGCTGACATGGACGTGAGACGTTATGTTCATGATTTGTGTGGTTACATTGGGTGGGGAGAGACACACAGACTACAGGCTGATCATATATATACACCCCTACTATTGTGAGGCCCAAGACTCTGAAGCCCGAGCTTGGCCCATTACTCATTATTACTGCTGCTACCGGCTCCCCTACACAGAGCTTGTAGTATGCTTCAGCCTGAGCTCTAGTGCTGCTCTCATCTTGCATATCACTTAGCTGGTTATTTTAGTATTCCCTTATTGTCCATCTATTGCTGGAGATACCCACAGGCTACAGGTTGATTATGTTATGCCGGCTACTCAGTCTCCCGCTGAGCTAGACCACCTCTTGACACCCCTGCTACCGGCTCCCCTTCACAGAGCTTGTAGTAGTTCCAACCTGAGTACTGTTGATATTCTCTCTTGCATTTTATACAGATGTTACATACTTACCCTGCTTATCTCATTATTTGCTGCACTGTTTATATTCTGTCTTGTATTATTTTCTGTACCTTGCTATGTCCCCTGAGGACCTGGATATGGATTTTGTCCCCAGATTTTGCAGAACAGGTTTACCCCGAGGTTTACGGGACCGCAGCAGGAGGAGCCGATCCAGGAGCCGTACCACCATCTGAGGGCGAGGTCTTAGCTGAAGACTTCTCTTGAGCATCCATGTTTATGCTCAGCTTTTATTATTTATTTCGGTCTTTTACTTTCTGGTCTGTTGAACCATTGTACTAGATATTTATCGGGTTGTTTTCCGAAGTACTTTGTGAGACTAGATGATGATTTACATTCCTTATTTATTCTGTGGATCATATTTTATATCTTGTGTGGATGAGATTAGTTGTGCCCTGATTGTCGTAGACTTGTTTTACAGCTTAAGTACGCCCTGATGGATCCATTATATGGAGTTGGTCCATCGGTGCGTACTGCTGGCCATTGCCACGTATCTAGTCACACGGTATTTTGGGACTGGGGCATGACATGGTTTTTGTGGTGGCCTATGCAGGTCCTACGACAAATTGTTCGGTTTCAACTTAGGGACCGAACCAGCCTGCCCTAAGGATAGTATAAATCATAGTATCTCATCCATTATTTAACCATTGTTGAACTCTATATCGAACTCGAAAATTTTTACTTGAACTGCATCCTGTATTGATTCCTCTGAGCGTTCTTATAGTTTATCTTTTGATTCCAGAACAATGGATTCCGGGAACAGAGATGATATTCCTTTGGAGACACCACACGACGCTGTGATTACTTATGGAGACGGAGTGACTCCTGGGAGTGGAGGACAAGCATCACAGAGTGATCAAACCGGACAGCCTATTCCAAGGTTCCGAAGAGATGACATTCCACCACCACCTCAGCTCACTCCCCAGATGCCAGTATTCCCGCCAGGACAAGCCATGGACGGGCAACAGATATTCCAGATGATGTATGCCATGATGCAAGCACAGCAACAGATTCAGCAGGAGGCCCATCGGCAGGAGACCGAGTATCTGAGGACCAGCCTGGTATCCGCATTGGAGCAGGCAAATCCACCAGCAAGGCGAACATCGACGGGATCTATCACCGACTTCCGTTATCTCAAGCCTCGCACATTTTCTGGTAAAGAAGGGCCAACGGAAGTTCATGAGTGGCTCACAAACATTCAGCATCAGCTGGAAGCCGCTGAACTTCCAAGAGAGAAGTGGATGACTGCAGTCAGAATGCAGTTAACTGATAATGCGCATCACTGGTGGCTAGCAGAGGAAAGAAGACTTGGACAGGACAGAGTCACATGGGAAGAGTTCTCCAGACTCTTCCAAGAGATGTACATCCCGACAGTTGCACGGTCAGAGCTCAGGGACAAGTTCAACCGCCTCATCCAGGGCAGCATGACAGTGGAAGAATACAATTCTGAATTTATTCGCCTGAGCCGCTTTGCCCCGACATTGATCTCGACAGAGGAGGAGAAAGCGGAAAAGTTCTTTGACGGGTTGAAGTTCGAGCTTCAAAGATTGATTGGCTCAGTGGCACCTACAAATTATACTGATGTTCTAGCAGCAGCGCGACGCATGGAGCGCGTCACTAGAAGGGAATCGAATCTGAAGAGGCCAAACACCTCCGCACCAACCAAGGCAGCACATGGAGATTCTGTAAAACGATTCCAGAGGAGTACGCCAGATAGAGCAGCGCACAGGGCCATATCTCTCCCTACTTGTCACCACTGCGGCAAGATAGGTCACATTGAGAGAGAATGCAGACGCAAGTTGGGACTCTGCCTAGCTTGCGGTTCCAACCAGCATCAGACCAGAGAGTGCACCGAGCGCAGAGAGGGAGCACCCAGATTAGCTTTGCCTGCACCATGACTGTAGCGCCCCGTTCTCCCGATGCGGAGAGCGCGGCTAAGAAACACAAGTCGGTATCGTTCGATCGGGATAGATTGAATTAAGAACTCGTCCTCGTTATGGATTTGTTTCTTCGGAATCGATTCCCATATTCAGTGGACCGCGCCCCAAGGATCGGCTTAGCGGCAGAGTCAGGAGGGACCTCTCCGCTGTTATCTTTTATTGCCTCGGTTTTCGATGTCGCTAGTTGCTTTCGTGCTTTGAGTTGGTTTTGGGATTTGCTTGTTTTCCTTGAACGGTTTCGATGGTTTCATTGTTTTCGTTCATTGAACTGCACTTCTATTCCGAGATTGAAAAGAGAGGAAGAAGTATTAATCGAGCTGTTCGTGTGCAGGTGAACGAGCAGTAGGCGGCTTGCGAACGGAGTCGTGAAGCGCCTCTTTCCTTCTTCTTTCCAAAATCTAAGTGAGTGGCTACCAACCCGATTAGCTAGCCCTGCTTCCAGCTTCACTCCCTTGCCCCGATCAAACGATACCAAGTGATAATAAAAGAAACCAAGATAAAAGAGAATAGACTTGGTTAATACTGCTTGTCAATCAAACTGTGAACGGTTACTTACTTGCATGCTTGTTCGCTCGGAAATATTTATCATATGCATAATACAAGTTAGAATGTATGCTCTTCTTTAAATTATGCTATGAACATGACTCCTCCTGAATGCAATAATCTGATAAGGAGACTATGCCAAAGTAGCTCTCCTCCTGTTACTGTCCCGTGCCTGTTATTGCCCTAATTTGCCTCAACTGCTAACTTAGTGTATATGTTGATCACGGACAACTTGTGCACAAGGCCCTTAGTTCCTGCGGACGGTCGCTGGGGCACTGGCACCGATCCGATCCGGGCGGGAACTCTCCTGTTTAGTCATCCTGTGCAAGGACGGAATGGCGTGCAGCACTCCCGTGCTCTCGCTGCATACCATCCTCGTCAGCGACTAAAATTGGTCCAATATGGCATCCAGCCAGTGATCCCCTGTATATTTAAACCTGTTGCATACTAACTTGTGTCTCCGTGGCAGGGAAGGCAAGGTAAGTATTGTGCAGGTAATCCAGACGGTCAGGTAAAATCCACCGAACGGTGGCACGTTCATTTCAGTAAATTCAATATGCTGCTTAACTGTAAATGAACTAAGGCAAGATAGAAACCAACCAAAAATGCATGTTTCACTAAACAACGTGTTGATTGGTATAGTCAGGCTAGCTCGCCTTCACCAGCATGTTTCGATATGCTGACCCTCGTTGAAACAGGTTCTCCGCACTAAGGCGAACCGAGCGAGGAGCCGAAGTCGTCTTCCCGATCCAGTCCAGCTGTTAGCGCATCTTCACCGCGCCTCAAAGCCTTTTGAAGTCCGAAGCTGCAACTCTTCATACACAAATGCAGCTCCGTGGCAAAGCGATCCTCCAGCCATGAGGTCTTTATCGTTTTGAGTTTATAAAAGGATGTAATGTACAGGACTGCTATCTCATTTTGAGTCAACCCTTTTGTAAGCCGTTCGGCATATTAGCTGACTCGTTCAGGAGTTTGTAATAGATGTTCATTATCAATAAAGAGAACTTTTCTATGTTTCAAATTTGTGTTTCAATTTATCTGCGTACTCTGAATACGTGCTTGCTATGCAAATCATTAAAAAGCCTTGTGCGGGCGCAACTCCAGGCCCGCACGGCGGTCACGACTCGGGGGACGCCTCGGGGCGTGACATAGTGGTATCAGAGCACAGATTCAAAGTTCCTTAAACTTCGTGCTGGAAAAGTTCCTTTAACGATCAAATTCCTGTGCGAACTCTTGAACTCGCTAGGCCAAAATGAGATACGTTCATGCAATAAGTCCATAATACATTATGATCCTAATGTAATTTACCTTCTTTTGAAGGAATGGATCCAGCGCAATCTGTAGTGCAACCACCGATCGAAACACAAGAGAGCAGTTCAGGCAATTCGGGAAGCTCTCGGAGCCAAAGAGGCATGTCTCAAGTCGACCCGCTTGAGCGGTTAATGCAAATGCTAGAAGAGCAACGACAAAGAGACGATGCTCGCCAAGCCAGGCTCGAGAGTAATCTAGAGACCCGATTCTCAGTCCAACAGAAGCAGGTCGATGCCCTGCAACAAATTGTTCAGACTTTGGCTGCCAATCATTCCGCCGCAACAGCAGCGACTCCGGTGGAACAGCCCGTGCTTGAAGTGGAGACGCCTCAAATTCCAAGGCCGAGGGACGTGACTGCCTTCAACTTGGGCCATTTCAAGAAAGTCTGCAACACCCCGTTCAACGGGACTGAGGACCCAGTGGTGGCTCTAGATTGGCTAGCCGAGATTGAAGATCACTTCACTCTGCTAGAGGTCCCCGAAGATAGGCGCGTCGCCTGCGCACAACTACAGCTCCGCCTCAACGCACACGATTGGTGGGACGTGCATCGACGATCTCTCCAATTTGATCACGGAGAGGAGGCGATCTCGTGGACGACCTTTCGTGCCGCGTTCGAAGAGGAGTTTATACCGCCTCCAGTACAACGTAAAATAGAAAATGACTTCGTGCAGCTGAGGCAGGGCAGTATGACAGTTAAGCAATACTCCGCCGAATTCAACCGACTCTCGAAGTTCGCTAGGGCCTATTTACCTGATGTAGCGAGTCGAGCCAGAAGGTTTGAAGGTGGACTACGCCCTGCCATCCATTCGCACGTAGTCAATAATCAGTACGGAACAATGCGTGAAGTCATGAATCACGCCCTATCCCTCGAGCCGCAGTATCCTCACGTTTCCACCGGCGTTGTGCATACCTACAATCACAAACGCCAAGGCAACGAGGGAGGAAACAACGCTGCAAAGCGTCACAATGACGGCGGGAAGCAGAAGACAAATCCCAACCAAACATGTAACTTCTGTAGGAAGCCAGGGCACCTGTTCAAGGATTGTCGAAAGCGACTCGGGAATTGCCTCCGTTGTGGTGATCCAACCCATCGGGTGGATGCTTGTCCTGTCCCGGATCGCCGCCCTCGACATAATGCTCCCTAACGGTAGGCCCTATTCCTAAGTTTCGGGACGAAACTTCCAATTGGTTGGGTAGGATGTAGCGCCCCGTTCTCCCGATGCGGAGAGCGCGGCTAAGAAACACAAGTCGGTATCGTTCGATCGGGATAGATTGAATTAAGAACTCGTCCTCGTTATGGATTTGTTTCTTCGGAATCGATTCCCATATTCAGTGGACCGCGCCCCAAGGATCGGCTTAGCGGCAGAGTCAGGAGGGACCTCTCCGCTGTTATCTTTTATTGCCTCGGTTTTCGATGTCGCTAGTTGCTTTCGTGCTTTGAGTTGGTTTTGGGATTTGCTTGTTTTCCTTGAACGGTTTCGATGGTTTCATTGTTTTCGTTCATTGAACTGCACTTCTATTCCGAGATTGGAAAGAGAGGAAGAAGTATTAATCGAGCTGTTCGTGTGCAGGTGAACGAGCAGTAGGCGGCTTGCGAACGGAGTCGTGAAGCGCCTCTTTCCTTCTTCTTTCCAAAATCTAAGTGAGTGGCTACCAACCCGATTAGCTAGCCCTACTTCCAGCTTCACTCCCTTGCCCCGATCAAACGATACCAAGTGATAATAAAAGAAACCAAGATAAAAGAGAATAGACTTGGTTAATACTGCTTGTCAATCAAACTGTGAACGGTTACTTACTTGCATGCTTGTTCGCTCGGAAATATTTATCATATGCATAATACAAGTTAGAATGTATGCTCTTCTTTAAATTATGCTATGAACATGACTCCTCCTGAATGCAATAATCTGATAAGGAGACTATGCCAAAGTAGCTCTCCTCCTGTTACTGTCCCGTGCCTGTTATTGCCCTGATTTGCCTCAACTGCTAACTTAGTGTATATGTTGATCACGGACAACTTGTGCACAAGGCCCTTAGTTCCTGCGGACGGTCGCTGGGGCACTGGCACCGATCCGATCCGGGCGGGAACTCTCCTGTTTAGTCATCCTGTGCAAGGACGGAATGGCGTGCAGCACTCCCGTGCTCTCGCTGCATACCATCCTCGTCAGCGACTAAAATTGGTCCAATATGGCATCCAGCCAGTGATCCCCTGTATATTTAAACCTGTTGCATACTAACTTGTGTCTCCGTGGCAGGGAAGGCAAGGTAAGTATTGTGCAGGTAATCCAGACGGTCAGGTAAAATCCACCGAACGGTGGCACGTTCATTTCAGTAAATTCAATATGCTGCTTAACTGTAAATGAACTAAGGCAAGATAGAAACCAACCAAAAATGCATGTTTCACTAAACAATGTGTTGATTGGTATAGTCAGGCTAGCTCGCCTTCACCAGCATGTTTCGATATGCTGACCCTCGTTGAAACAGGTTCTCCGCACTAAGGCGAACCGAGCGAGGAGCCGAAGTCGTCTTCCCGATCCAGTCCAGCTGTTAGCGCATCTTCACCGCGCCTCAAAGCCTTTTGAAGTCCGAAGCTGCAACTCTTCATACACAAATGCAGCTCCGTGGCAAAGCGATCCTCCAGCCAGGAGGTCTTTATCGTTTTGAGTTTATAAAAGGATGTAATGTACATGACTGCTATCTCATTTTGAGTCAACCATTTTGTAAGCCGTTCGGCATATTAGCTGACTCGTTCAGGAGTTTGTAATAGATGTTCATTATCAATAAAGAGAACTTTTCTATGTTTCAAATCTGTGTTTCAATTTATCTGCGTACTCTGAATACGTGCTTGCTATGCAAATCATTAAAAAGTCTTGTGCGGGCGCAACTCCAGGCCCGCACGGCGGTCACGACTCGGGGGACGCCTCGGGGCGTGACAATGACCAGCGCATCCAGCCGTAGGAGCACAGCAGGCAGGAGTTGGTGGAGTCAGACCACCAGCCCTAGGAGGGAATCAGCAGAGACCACCCCTGGCACCGCAGGCAGCTTTATTTCAGCAGGCCCAGCAGCAGCGAGGCCAAGCACAAGGGCGAGGACAGGCATTCACTTTAGCTGTTGAGGAGGAGGCTACAGCAGGCAAGGTCATCGCAGGTACTATTTTAGTAGCTTCATTACCTGCAGTAGCATTATTTGATTCTGGAGCATCGTATTCATTTATAGCAGCTAGCTTTGTGGCCACCCATAGAGTAGCTACCGCACCCCTTCCGAAGATGAAGAGAATTCTTACAGGAGGCGGTATTATTCCGGTTAGTGATGTCTGTAGATCATGTTCTGTAGTAGTTTGTGGAAGAGAAATGCGAGCTCAATTCCTAATCTTTTCCATGCCGGATTATGATGTCGTACTTGGTATGGACTGGTTAAGTCAGTACCATGTGACTCTTGATTGTCGACTTGGGCGGGTTATATTTAGACCGCCAGGACATCCAGAATTTGAGTTTCTTCGAGGAGCAGTAGAGCAAGGAGTTCAGCCTACTCTTAGGGTATTATCTGTAGAAGGGGAGACAGGTTACCCAAGAGTCATATCAGAATTCGTGGATGTATTTCATGATGACCTTCCAGGTTTACCGCCTGATCGGGAAATAGAATTCACAATAGACTTAACTCCAGGAGCAGAGCCAATCACTTCCTCAGTTTATCGGCTAGCACCTAAGGAGTTAGTGGAATTGAAAGAACAGGTTGATGGTCTTTTGGAGAAGGGTTTCATTCGACCCAGTGTTTCACCTTGGGGAGCACCCATCTTATTTGTCCCAAAGAAGGATGGAACAGTACGGTTGTGCATTGATTACAGGGCACTAAATGCCGTGACCATCAAGAACAGGTATCCCTTACCACGCATTGATGATCTATTCGATCAATTGAGTGGTGCAAGGGTATTCTCGAAGATTGACCTTAGATCCGGCTATCATCAGATCAAGGTGAGGAATGAAGACATCCCGAAGACAGCTTTCAGGACGAAGTATGGGCATTATGAGTTCTTGGTGATGCCGTTTGGTTTAACCAACGCGCCAGCAGTGTTTATGAGCTTAATGAACAGGGTCTTTCATCAGTTCTTGGATAAATTCGTAGTGGTGTTCATTGACGACATTCTCATATATTCCAAGAGCACGAGGAGCATCTCAGAATCGTGTTAGAGACCTTAAGACAGGAGAAGTTATATGCCAAGCTCAGTAAGTGTGAGTTCTGTATGGACAAAGTACCTTTGTTGGGACACATCATATCAGGAGAAGGACTTTCAGTGGATCCAGAGAAAGTTGCGGCAATAGAGACTTGGCCTACACCCACATCAGTCGCAGAGGTAAGAAGTTTTCTCGGACTTGCGGGATATTACCGAAGGTTTGTAGAGAATTTCTCAAGGATTGCAGAACCAATGACGAAGCTGACACGAAAGGACCAGGAATTTATATGGACAGAAGACTGCCAGAAGGCTTTTGAAGAACTGAAGAGAAGATTAACAACAGCACCTGTCTTGACTCTTCCTTCAGGGTCAGGAGGTTTTATTGTTTACAGTGATGCATCAGGTAGTGGACTGGGATGTGTTTTGATGCAACATGGCAAAGTCATTGCTTATGCGTCGAGACAGTTGAAGGTCCACGAGAAGAACTACCCAACACATGATCTGGAATTAGCAGCAGTGATATTTGCATTGAAGATATGGAGGCACTATCTTTATGGAGAGAGGGTAGAAATCTTTACTGATCACAAGAGTCTGAAGTATGTATATACTCAGAAGGAGCTTAACATGAGGCAGAGACGCTAGCTTGAATTGATGGTAGATTTTGACATCGATCTGTAGTATCATCCGGGAAAGGCGAATGTTGTTGCAGATGCGCTCAGCAGGAAGCCTACGGCTTATTTCTTGACGATGCAGCCCGAGTTATTGAGAGATCTACAGGAGCTTCAGATAGAGGTTGTTTTACCAGGACAGAATGGCTTGATGGCTAATCTTGAGATTCAGTCATCCCTCGTGGAGAAGATTAAGGAGGCATTGCCCACCGATGCTAGATTCCGAAGACTCAAAGAAAGGACAGAAGCCGGCATTTAGACAGGACTTCGCATCCACGAAGACGGGACATTGAGGTTTGGAAACCGCCTGTATGTTCCAAATGGAGAATTGAGACAGGAGTTGATGATGGAAGCACATAGCTCTATGTACTCTGTTCACCCAGGAGGAACCAAGATGTATCGAGACTTGAGGCAATATTACTGGTGGCATGGAATGAAGAGAGAGATCGCAAGATTTGTGGCCAAATGCTTAGTCTGCCAGCAAGTAAAGGCCGAGCATCAGAGGACTGCAGGTATGTTACAACCGCTTCCGATACCGGAATGGAAGTGGGAGCATATCACGATGGATTTTGTTACAGGATTTCCGAGGAGCCCCAGCGGAAGAGACGCAGTATGGGTGATAGTGGATCGACTCACTAAATCGGCACACTTCTTGCCATTTAGAGTTGGACAGTCCACAGAGGTACTAGCCGACATGTATATGCGACAAATCGTTAAATTACATGGAGTACCTGTTAGTATCGTATCGGATCGAGATTCGAGATTTACATCACATTTCTGGAGAAGCATGCAAGAGAGCCTGGGCACCAGACTCAAATTCAGTACGGCATACCACCCCCAGACAAATGGACAATCGTAGCGCACCATTCAGATGTTGGAGGACATGTTGCGATCATGTATGCTAGACTTCGGAGGATCTTGGGAAGATCATTTACACTTAGTAGAGTTCTCCTACAATAACAGTTATCAGGCCAGCATTCAGATGGCACCATTCGAAGCTTTATACGGAAGGAAGTGCAGATCACCTATATGCTGGAGTGACGTTGGTGAACGTCAAATACTGGGTCCCGAATTGGTCACGCAGACAGTAGAGAAGGTGAAGCAGATTCAGAGTCATCTACGAGCAGCTCAGGACAGGCAGAAGCATTGGGTTGATACACACAGGCGTCCCCTAGAGTTCAACGAAGGGGATCACGTATTCTTGAGGATTTCACCCACTCATGGTACTATCAGATTCGGGAGCAGAGGCAAGCTGAGCCCAAGGTATATTGGGCCATTTGACATCCTCGAGCGCGTTGGTGAGGTGGCTTATCGTCTTGCATTACCTCCATCCTTAGAGGGAGTGCATGACGTATTCCACGTCTCACAGTTGCGAAGGTACGTGACCGACCCAAGTCACGTAGTCGATCATTCTGAGATTTCAGTGGGACCAAGCTTGAGATATGAAGAGCAACCAGTTGGCATCCTTGACGTCAGTGAGAAGACATTACGGGGCCAGACAATCAGACTGGTTCGTGTAGCATGGAAACATCATTCCCCTGGCGAATCGACTTGGGAACGAGAAGATAGTATGCGCCAGCGATACCCCCACTTGTTCGAGGAGGCAGTTGTAAACTAAGCAACCTTGTATTTCCATAATTCTTTATGTAATAGCTTACTCTTTGATTGCGAGGACGCAATCCTTTTAAAGAGGGAAGATTGTAAACACCCTAAATTTTTTAAGAATAATTTTAGAATAAATTATTTCGTTTTTGGATTTTTCTGGAAATTAAAACCAAGATGAGTGTGATTTAAAGAATTTTTAAGTGTGCCAAAGGGTGTTAAAATATTCTGGAAGTAAAAATTTATTGTGTATAATGGAGAACCGGACGCATGGCATTTTTCGGTGAATTTGTTGGACATCGGAGCAACGAATCGAGGACCAAACGCTATTTGGATTATGAACCAAACCCGAACCAAACCAACCCTACCCGCGTGGTATCCTGTAGCAGTATAAGACCGCCGTCCTCGACTTCCGTGTAGAACCAGCCGCCAGCCTACCAAAAAACCCTAGTTCATCGCCACCCTCGGAGCATCCTCCCAGCCCGCTGTCGCCCGCGCTCAACCCCGGCCGCGCCGACTGCCGCTGACCCCGTTCCCGCGAGCCGACGACCAACCCAACCCGAGCGCCGCTCCCCGCTGGTTGCCCAGCCGCCGGCGACGCTGATCCTCACCGTCGACTCTGTCCCCCTCGTTCCCAGAGCTCGCCGAGCCGCCCCAACTCCCATCCCGTCAGCGCCGAACCGACGGATCTCCTCGGTCGACCGCTGATCACAGTCGCCCGACCCCGTCTACGTCTCGCCTACCCCCCCCCCCCCCGCGAAGCCTCGGCCGGCCGCCGCTGACCTAGACCCAACTCAGCAGGCACGGCCATCCTCGGAGCAGGGACACAGTAGACACCGGACACACCGCGAGGACACGACCAGGACACAGATTGGACTCTCGGTCACGTGAAAAACAGAATTCACGGAGCCCTGTTCAGGTACCGTTTTCTTTCTCATCGTAACTCTGATTTTGATTCTGTTAGTTGCTATGCGTAGACTGTATAACCCTCTCGGTGCCCGTGCAACTCGCTCGGTGCATCGCGTCCTGTAGTGGTCGTACACCGCGATCCAAAAACAGGAAAAACAACGCCATGTTTTACCCCGGAACTGAGTTCGCCCCGTCAATCGGAACGACTTGGTCGCACGCGGTCTTTACCGAACTGTGCGCGACGTTGATACGGTCGTGTGGGATTTCGCAGAAGTCGATTCGGAGGTGCGTGCACCCCGGAATCAACGCGTATCCGCCGACGACACCCCGTATCCGTCGATTCTGAAACATGCTGTAACTTCGTGTACACACGTCGGATCGAGACGAAACTTGCGCCATCGGATCCGTAGTAATACGCTGGTCCTGTGAGCCAAGTTTGGTTCGATTCTGAGGACGTTGACAAAATCACGTGTCGTGGGCCCCACCGGCTCCACTTGACGGGTGATTTTGTGATCGGCTCATCGGAATCCAATTCTGGAAGTTCCGTTGGGTTCGTATCATCGTTCCTGACTTGTAGACACTGAGTTTGCGGATATTGGAGACCTTTGACCCTGACACGCTTTTCGGTGCAAAGTGGGCCCACTTATGGAACCCGCTTTGGCCCGGAAATGACCTTTTTTGCCCCTGTGTCCAAATTGGACGTAAGGACAGGCGTTCCTAGCGGTTTGATACCTTCTGAGACTGTTGGTGATATTTATTACAGCTTTTGGAGTAGTCCCTACCGGATCCACAGATACCAGGACGACAGTTGATATTCAAACATCAGGCAAGTGTACCTTGCCATCTCTGCAGTATTGTTACCTATTTTTCTTACTTCATATTCCTACTGTGCATGCTTAACCTAGGACCGGTTGACATACTTAGCGTCCGATTATCAGTCGGGTGCCAACATCGTACGCGGTGTTGGGTAATGTCATTTAGATATGGACATACGTGACACTTTATCTTCTCGTACTTGTCTTACCAAGTACACTTTGACCCAGGACACTGGACACTGATCATAAGACAGGATCTTCCCGAGATATTCGTGGTGATTCTGTATAGGATACAGGACTTGACCTAGATTCTATTTTTCTAGTTACATTATGACTTGTGCATTAGTTATGACCCCGCTGACATGGACGTGAGACGTTATGTTCATGATTTGTGTGGTTACATTGGGTGGGGAGAGACACACAGACTACAGGCTGATCATATATATACACCCCTACTATTGTGAGGCCCAAGACTCTGAAGCCCGAGCTTGGCCCATTACTCATTATTACTGCTGCTACCGGCTCCCCTACACAGAGCTTGTAGTATGCTTCAGCCTGAGCTCTAGTGCTGCTCTCATCTTGCATATCACTTAGCTGGTTATTTTAGTATTCCCTTATTGTCCATCTATTGCTGGAGATACCCACAGGCTACAGGTTGATTATGTTATGCCGGCTACTCAGTCTCCCGCTGAGCTAGACCACCTCTTGACACCCCTGCTACCGGCTCCCCTTCACAGAGCTTGTAGTAGTTCCAACCTGAGTACTGTTGATATTCTCTCTTGCATTTTATACAGATGTTACATACTTACCCTGCTTATCTCATTATTTGCCGCACTGTTTATATTCTGGCTTGTATTATTTTCTGTACCTTGCTATGTCCCCTGAGGACCTGGATATGGATTTTGTCCCCAGATTTTGCAGAACAGGTTTACCCCGAGGTTTACGGGACCGCAGCAGGAGGAGCCGATCCAGGAGCCGTACCACCATCTGAGGGCGAGGTCTTAGCTGAAGACTTCTCTTGAGCATCCATGTTTATGCTCAGCTTTTATTATTTATTTCGGTCTTTTACTTTCTGGTCTGTTGAACCATTGTACTAGATATTTATCGGGTTGTTTCCCGAAGTACTTTGTGAGACTAGATGATGATTTACATTCCTTATTTATTCTGTGGATCATATTTTATATCTTGTGTGGATGAGATTAGTTGTGCCCTGATTGTCGTAGACTTGTTTTACAGCTTAAGTACGCCCTGATGGATCCATTATATGGAGTTGGTCCATCGGTGCGTACTGCTGGCCATTGCCACGTGTCTAGTCCCACGGTATTTTGGGACTGGGGCGTGACGCTGCTCACCGGAGCTGGAGGCGTCGCCGTTGTCGGGCTGCGGCTCCGGAGTCGTCGAGGCGGTGTGCTGGCGGAGGCGGCTGGAGGAACTCTGCGGAGGCGGCGTTGGCTCTGCTGCGGGTCGTCACGGCGGAGGAAGCGCCGGGGAGAGAGGTGGTGGTGGCAGCGGCTCTGGTCGATCGAGGGGCTGGGGTGGTTAGAGCAGAGGAGGAAGGCGGATGACGACGACGCTGGTGGAGTCGACGGAGTAGCGGGGTTGGCCGGGGACGACGGGTTCGTCGAGGTCGTCGAAGACGACGATGAGGCAGCGGGGTGACGGGGAGAGAGGCAGAGGACGGGGTTTAAATAGGAGGATCGGGGAGGAGCTGAGCGGTCGGAGGTGACGGTTGCGGGGGAGGTAAACTGAGGGGTCGTCGGCGGTTACGAGCGGAGGAGGCAAAGAGCCACGGCGGGTCGGCCGGCGGCGGGGAGACGAAGCGGCAGGGTCGGGGTCGGTTTAGGGTACACTGTAGCAGCGGGTAGGGTAGGCGGGTCGGCTCTGGTTCAGTTTCGGATCCGACCCGATCCGATAGGCAATGGGTTCGGTTTACTTAAACCGGGTCCGGTTCAAGGTCGGTCCGGTTCAGAAATAAACCAGCTTTATTCTAGGGTTTAATTTGGTTTAATAATTAATTAGTTTTTAGGACTTAAAAAATATTTCCGGGGTCCAATAAATTCCAAAAAAATTACCCTATGTCTAATATTTTATTTTACACCTAAAAATATTATTTTCATAATATTTTAATTTTGATTAAAATTATTTAAAATCATTTAATTCTAAATACCTTAATTTTTAATTAGTTAAAAATTACGAAAAATTTCAGAAAAATTGTGAAATTTGATTTTAAAAAAATCCTGAAAAATCAGGGGGTTTACAGCTGTCAAGAAAAAAAACTATCAGAGAATGCACTCGCCCGTCGTCCTGAGCTGGTGGTACGGGTACGGTACCAAGTCCAAGTCCAGTCAACCTATTTATGAATTGTATATGTCAATATATGAATGAACTAATAAATATTCTATTACTTAGATTTTCATACTAATCTATATCTACGTTATATCTCTAGTCTATTGGTGATATAACTATAGCCATATCTATGTTTTTAGGAATACTTATAAAAACCTATGTTGTATAGTCTGTTCTTTACTTGTAACCAATTTCGCACATATTAGAATTATTTAATAAATTATTAGTTGCTTGCTCTTTCTTTCAGAACCTTGCGCACTCAAGGGTTAAGGTATGTCGTAGGACTTCACGTCAGCTTTCTGAAACTTCAAACGATCGTATTTTTTTCGTGTCCGAAAACTCCCGAAATCACAAAAGTACCGAAATGCATTCATTTTTCGGATACCTGATACTTAAACAATTTTACAGAAAGTTCCAGATCAAATTTGACATATTAATTTATATATTTGGAAAGCTAACTTTGAGCCGGTTCTGTTAAAAAAAACTAGAGATTAAACATTTTTTTGAGTTGGGAGTTATGACCTTTCAAATTACAATGGATACTAAAGAGGAGGCTGAATCATATAACGAATTTGAACTATTTTGGATAAAAACACATGCATGCTTCTAGTTTATATAAAACATAATTATTAGCCATTACTTACGATCTTCTCTAATATATTTTTATGTCTCTAATGGTAGAATTCCTATTTTTTGGATCTACATGTTCTAGAACTATTTAAAGATCAAGAAGACGAAAAAATTACCTTTTTGGAGATCAAGAACTCAATGAAGATCCAACACAAGAGGATCAAAATTTCTCCACTCACTAGCTCTCCTCCTCTAGTACTTCTCCAAAGTTTATGATTTGATTTGGAAGGGAAGGGAATATGAAGAAGATGATAATGGTTTGTGAAAGGTAGGATGGAGGCAATTAGGGTTTTAACATACACACACACACACACACACACACACACACATATATATATATATATATATATATATATATATATATATATATATATATATATGGGTCGGTTTTGAAAGAAGGATGCTGGCCACATGAGGGAGGTTTGTTTAAGGTTTGTTATGGAGGAGTTGGTTAGGATTTATTTAGGATATTTTGCTTATACAATTATCTACTTGCACTCAACTAATTAATATGAATATGAATCTAAAGTGGAATGAAATCTCCTACTCCATAACATAATACGATCACTTCAAATAAATCTACATAATATACTCTATTTAATATAATTACCTTAAGTAGAATCTACATAAATAATTATCTTAAGTAATATCTAATTAATATAATCACCATAAGTCAAATCTAATTAACAAAGTTAACTAATAATTACATTTAGCATAAAATAAATTAATAGCCTAAATAAATATCTAAAAATATAAATATTTTGGGATATGGAGATTACAACCAACTCCATCCCCCAGGCCAAGCAGCAGCACTCCCAGAGTGGCAATCCCTGTTGCTCTCCAACAAAAGCCTTAAGAGCATCAATAGTAAGGCCCATCCCAATTTATAGATTCAAGATTCAGAATGTAGGCACTATGTCCCAGCCCACCCACATGAGCTATAACTTGAACCTCATAATTTGTACAGTCAGAATGTAGAAACTCATTTTTGTAGACTAGTAAGGCTCAATTTAAAGCCTTAATTTCTAATTTCTAGAATTTATATTATTTTTTTATCACATTAAATTTTGACACTTCCATACAGATACAAACCATTGTTGATGTACTTTTCTGTTATAAATTTTGGCCTCAATATACGATGATGCTCTAACTAATCCCTACCGTCTGCTCCTCTCTCCATCTCAATTCGGACGCCTGGCTCCGCCACTGTGCCACGCCACACTCGCCACTCGCCGCCCCATCTCCTCCCTCTCATCTCCGGTACATCACCAACCCTCCTCTTTTATTTGGGGTTTTCTTTCTTCAATTGTTCTGTTTGCAATTTTGATTCGAAGGCCGAAACTATGGCTTTAGTCCTCTCTTCAGCCCGTGAGGCCGATTCGAAATTTTGATTTAGCCTTCAGAAGCTTCGAACCGAGATGCTGGACTGTGGAATCCGCTCTTCTTTGAGAACTAATTCGTCTTTGATAACATCCACCCTTACTCTTGAATTTGAGCTGCTCGTGCAACGAAGGAGCATCTTGACCCTCACATACCCACTGCATCTGTAGGAGCCTCGAGCCCTTTTTCGCCTACACGAACACAGACATAGATAAGGACACGATACAGATGCGGGAAACCCGACTTTTCAGATAGGTAAGTGCAGTCACCTATGTTGCACGAACACGGTCATACATATGGTACGGATATGGTGCGGATCCATACACCATTTTCTGGTGGCCGTGCAACATATCTCTTGGCACTAGGACACCCTCGTATTTAGTCACAAGCTCTATCTGAGAAGATTTTAAGTCGCACAAAATCATGATTTTGGCATACAGTTGACCACCATAGTTACCTCTCGGCTACTACGATGCTCTCTTCATTTGCTTTCGTGGTCGCTTCTGTTGTGTTGTGGTTACCGTTCTCCTATTAAGTATGTTGATATGCATTTAAATCTATCACTTAGTTCATGTAGGGTTAGTACAATCACCTATATTGCACGAATACGGTCATACATATGGTACGAATACCACACGGATCCATACACCATTTTTTGGTGGCTGTGCAACATATCTCATGGCACTAGGATACCCTCGTATTTATTCACAAGATCTATCTGAGAAGGTTTTAAGTCGTACGAATCATGATTTTGGCATACAGGTGACCACCATAGTGACCTCTCGGCCACTACGATCCTTTCTTCGTTTGCCTTTGTGGTCGCTTTTGTTGTGTTGTGGTTACCGTTCTCCTATTGAGTATGTTGGTATGCATTAAATCTATCACTTAGTTTATGTAGGGTTAGTACAGTCACCTATGTTGCATGAATACATTCATACATATGGTAGGAATACGACACAGATCCATACACCATTTTTCGGTGTCCGTGCAACATATCTCGTGGCACTAGGACACCATCGTATTTAGTCACAAGCTCTATCTAAGAAGATTTTAAGTCGTGCGAATCATAATTTTGGCATACATGTGGTCACTCTAGTGGCCTCTCGGCCACTACGATCATTTTTTCGTTTGCCTTTGTGGCCGCTTCTGTTGTGTTGTAGTTACCGTTCTCCTATTGAGTATGTTGGTATGCATTTAAATCTGTCACTTAGTTTATGTAGGGTTAGTACAGTCACCTACGTTGCACGAATACGGTCATACATATGGTAGGAATACGACACGGATCCATACACCATTTTTCGGTGGCCGTGCAACATATCTCGTGGCACTAGGATACCCTTGTACTTAGTCACAATCTCTATTTGAGAAGGTTTTAAGTCGTGCGAATCATGATTTTGGCATACATGTGATCACTCTAGTGGTCTCTCGACTACTATGATTATTTTTTCGTTTGCCTTTGTGGCCGCTTCTGTTGTGTTGTAGTTACCGTTCTCCTATTGACTATGTTGTTATGCATTTAAATCTCTCACTTAGTTTATGTAGGGTTAGTACAATCACCTACGTTGCACGAATACGGTCATACATATGGTAGGAATACGACACGGATCCATACACCATTTTTCGGTGGCCGTGCAACATATCTCGTGGCACTAGGATACCCTCGTATTTAGTCACAAGCTCTATCTGAGAAGGTTTTAAGTCGTGCGAATCATGATTTTGGCATACATGTGATCACTCTAGTGGCCTCTCGGCTACTACGATCGTTTTTTTGTTTGCCTTTGTGGTCGCTTCTGTTGTGTTGTAGTTACCGTTCTTCTATTGAGTATGTTGTTATGCATTTAAATCTATCACTTAGTTTATTTAGGGTTAGTACAATCACCTATGTTGCACGAATACGGTCATAGATATGGTACAAATACGGTAGTGGGGTACTAATCCATACACCATTTTTTGGTGGCCGTGCAGCATATCCCGTGGCACTAGGACACCCTCGTATTTAGTCACAGGATCTATCTGAGAAGGTTTTAAGTCGTATTAATCATGATTTTGGCATACATGTGACCACCATAGTGACCTCTCGGCTACGATCATTTTTTTTGTTTGCCTTTGTGGTTGCTTCTGTTATGTTGTAGTTACCATTCTCCTATTGAATATGTTGATATGCATTTAAATCTATCATTTAGTTTATGTATGGTTAGTACAGTCACCTATATTGCACGAATACGGTCATACATATGGTATGAATACGGTATGGATCCATACACCATTTTTTGGTCGCCGTGCAACATATCTCGTGGCACTAGGATACCCTCGTATCTAGTCACAAGATATATCTGAGAAGGTTTTAAGTCGTACGAATCATGATTTTGGCATACAGGTGACCAACATAGTTACCTCTCGGCTACTACGATGCTTTCTTCATTTGCCTTTGTGGTCGCTTCTGTTGTGTTGTGGTTACCGTTCTCCTATTGAGTATGTTGATATGCATTTAAATCTATCACTTAGTTTATGTAGGGTTAGTACAGTCACCTACGTTGCATGAATACGGTCATACATATGGTACGAATACCACACAGATCCGTACACCTTTTTTCGTTGGCCGTGCAACATTTCTCGTGGCACTAGGATACTCTCGTATTTATTCACAAGATCTATCTGAGAAGGTTTTAAGTCGTACGAATCATAATTTTGGCATACAGGTGACTACCATAGTGACCTCTCGGCCACTACGATCCTTTTTTCGTTTGCCTTTGTGGTCGCTTAAGTTGTGTTGTAGTTACCGTTCTCCTATTGAGTATGTTGGTATGCATTTAAATCTATCACTTAGTTTATGTAGGGTTAGTACAGTCACCTACGTTGCGCGAATACGGTCATACATATGGTAGGAATACCACACGGATCCGTGCACCATTTTTCGGTGGCCGTGCAACATATCTCGTGGCACTAGGACACCCTCGTATTTAGTCACAAGCTCTATCTGAGAAGGTTTTAAGTCGTGCGAATCATGATTTTGGCATACATGTGATCACTCTAGTGGCCTCTCGGCTACTACGATCATTTTTTCGTTTGCCTTTGTGGTCTCTTCTGTTATGTTGTTGTTACCGTTCTCCTATTGAGTATGTTGGTATGCATTTAAATCTATCACTTAGTTTATGTAGGGTTAGTACAGTCACCTACGTTGCACGAATACGGTCATACATATGGTAGGAATACGACACTGATCCATACACCATTTTTCGGTGACCGTGCAACATATCTCGTGGCACTAGGATACCCTCGTATTTAGTCACAAGCTCTTTCTGAGAAGGTTTTAAATCGTACGAATCATGATTTTGGCATACATGTGATCACTCTAGTTGCCTCTCGGCTACTATGATCATTTTTTCATTTGCTTTTGTGGTCGCTTCTGTTGTGTTGTAGTTACCGTTCTTCTATTGAGTATGTTGTTATGCATTTAAATCTATCACTTAGTTTATGTAGGGTTAGTACAATCACCTATGTTGCATGAATACGGTCATACATATGGTACAAATACGGTAGTGCGGTACTAATCCATACACCATTTTCTGGTGGCCGTGCAACATATCTCGTGGCACTAGGTCACTCTCGTATTTAGTCACAAGATCTATCTGGGAAGGTTTTAAGTCGTATGAATCATGATTTTGGCATACAGGTGACCACCACAGTAACATCTCGGCTACGATCATTTTTCCCATTTGCCTTTGTGGTCGCTTCTATTATGTTGTAGTTACCGTTCTCCTATTGAATATGTTGATATGCATTTAAATCTATCACTTAGTTTATGTAGGGTTAGTACAGTCACCTACGTTGCACGAATACGATCATACATATGGTACGAATACGGTCATACATATGGTATGAATATGGTGTGGATCCATACACCATTTTCCGGTGGCCGTGCAACATATCTCGTGGCACTAGGACACCCTCGTATTTAGTCACAAGATATATCTGAGAAGGTTTTTAATTCGTACGAATCATGATTTTGGCATACAGGTGACCAACATAGTAGCCTCTTGGCTACGATGCTTTTTTCGTTTGCCTTTGTGGTCACTACTGTTGTGTTGTAGTTACCGATCTCCTGTTGAGTATGTTGATATGCATTTAAATCCATTACTTAGTTTATGTAGGGTTAGTACAGTTACCTATATTGCGCAAATACGGTCATACATATGGTACGAATACGACAAATCCATACACTATTTTTTGGTGGCCGTGCAAAATATCTCGTGGCACTAGGACACCCTCGTATTTATTTGCAAGCTCTATTTGAGAAGGTTTTAAGTCGTATGAATCATGATTTTGGTATACATGTGACCACCATAGTGACCTCTCGGCTACTACGATGCTTTCTTCATTTGCCTTTGTGGTCGCTTCTGTTGTGTTGTAGTTACCGTTCTCCTATTGAATATGTTGATATGCATTTAAATCTATCACTTAGTTTATGTATGGTTAGTACAGTCACCTATGTTGCACGAATACAGTCATACATATGGCATTGAGCCATACACCATTTTTTGGTGGCCGTGCAACATATCTTTTGGCACTAGGACACCCTCATATTTAGTCACAAGCTCTATCTGAGAAGATTTTAAGTCGCACAAATTATGATTTTGGCATACAGTTGACCACCATAGTGCCTCTCGGGTACGATCCTTTCTTCGTTTGTCTTTGTGGTCTCTTTTGTTGTGTTGTAGTTACCGTTCTCCTATTGATATGTTGATATGCATTTAAATCTATCACTTAGTTTATTTAGGGTAGCTTCAAAATTTGTTTATATAGGTAGTTTTACTTTGCCATCCGTGTAATTCATCATTTCGGCGTAGTTCCTTCCTTTTCTATGTATATAATTAATTCCACTGGTAAATGTATTTTTAAATTTATTTGCATGGATGAATGACGGTCTTCCTTATTAAAAGAACTATAAGGAAGCTTTATCCCAAAATTTTGGGGGTTAGCTACAAGAATCCCCTTCTTCCACTCAGCCCTACTAAGGGAATTCTCTTTTGTAGTAGTAGCTCATATTGATTTGTCATTTTATGTGTAAGCTATATGTACACCTAATGTTTTTTTTTTGTCAGCACAAGGATCAGTATATTTTTCCTGAAATATCTGAATATTACCAATTTCCGAGTTTATCCCTTTTCTAACTTTTCCTGTGCAATTTAACTTAAACTTTCTCTTTTTCTGTCTTACAGTGCATATTCTTTATCGTTATTACTGAGACACTTTATCTGGATTGAACGGAAGATACCGTCTTAAATGGCAGTTGCTTCTTTGGTTGGAGTTTTTTCCCCAATGAACCATTCCCTTAAGGTCTGGGAAGATCCATCTTTCTTCAAGTGGAGGAAGCGTGATGCTCATGTGCCACTGCGCTCCCATGATACAGTGGAAGGTATCACTGTTCATGTGCCCTATCAATTGGGTGCCACTATGTCTGTTAGACTATGATATTACATGTTTTATGTTTCCTGGAAAGTTATCTTACTTGTTCTGGCAGTATGTTCATAAATGCGATGACATATCATGCATCTATTCTTTTTAACTGAGCAAGTTTAAGTTGTGTTCGTATCTGTTATCACTGAATTTACTGCCGAAGCAGGATCTCTTAGGTACTGGTACCAACGCAGCAAGGTAGATTTTCTGAATTCTAGTTCAGCTGTCTGGAACGATGATGCTGTTTCTGGCGCCCTTGAGAGCGCTGCATTTTGGGTCCAAGGCTTGCCTTTTGTTACGTCTTTGAGTGGGTATTGGAAGTTCTTTCTGTCATCCTCTCCTGCAAATGTCCCTGTCAACTTCCATGACGTTTCTTATAATGATTCAGTTTGGAAAACTTTGCCAGGCAAGCGTACACAACATTTTATGCTTATTAATGATTAAACTACATGCCCATGTCACATCACTTTTAGTACCTTTCCTATTTACTTGCTAGTATACCACTTTGGATTTTCATACCTTTGATTTCTTGCAATTTGCATTTGATCTATTATTTGATATAACTAGAAGTTTTTTGACTAAATATTTCAAGTCATTCGTTAGTACTGCTTTTTTGCCTTGATGGTATAAAATTATAATTAGCAATCCCCCTAAGGCTGTGTTTTAATCTTGTCATTTGGCTCGTCCTGTACCATTTAGATAATTGCAATTTAAGATAGAAAGCTTATCATTTTCTCTCTTTTATCTGTCTACATACACTTTTGTTCTAGGAGAACTTTGGAGGCTCCTTGTTTGCATGATTTTACTTTGGATTATTTTGTATAACCCCCCCACTTTTCATTAGTATTTTGCATTTGGCACAATTTCTTTAGTTCTTACTGTTTCCCCCCAAATTCTTATTAGTTCCGTCATTTTTTTCCGTCTGCATGCGGCTGTTATACTGCATTAGCAATTGAGCTTTCCTACTTGCGAACTGATCTCTAGGTGTAGTTGAATGATTTTAGCTTGCCTGTAATTTTCTGGCCAAGGATTTCACACTAACTTGGCAATCAGGTAGACAACTATTTATTACTGTAAGTTAGCATGTTAAAACAGCTTTAGCTTGTGTAGCTTAATTTTCAGCTAAAGTGCTTTCCTGGGTTTTAATGGATATCTTTCCTGGTTATGCCCAGTTACATAATATTGTAATCTATGTATTGCTCAATTTAAAAGTTACAACACCACCTAGCTCCTTTGTGTTTTAGTTAGAGATCATGTCGAAAGCATGTTAAATGAATATTTGTTCCCAAGCATGTTAAATGAATATCTGTTGTATAAATGAAAGTTACCTTCCAAGATGGTTCCTTAAGGCCCGCGAATCTACTTTGCAAGTACGCAACCAAAGCCCTCCTTCTCTAACAATGCAACAACAGCTTTGCACTAATTACACAACACTAGATTGTCTAGAACAGTACGAAACAATGATCAGATCTGCCTCCTGTTTAGATTAGTGACTAGATCAGTAGATCTGTTTGAAGTGATGCGCCAAAGAAGGACCTGGGTTCTTAAAGTTTGTCAAGGGGAGGGGGAATTCCAAGGTGAACAATGAAGTCCCCGAGGGTTACACTTTTGGTTGCAATGAGTACCAAGTATGTCAAGTATGGTGCTTTATATTTGCACCAGGATAACATGCGAAATGCATAGATATTTGTGGGGGCAAGGTAATATTAGAGGACTCTCAGGAACTCGTGTATATTCCGTTGCATAATAGAGGACTAGAGGCCTTTCTATAAGATAAGAGGGGTAAGATCTAGACAGCCAGGAGAGATGGAAACTCTCATGGTGTCTGCTAGAGCAGAAGCCGTACTACCAGCAAACGAAGTCATATTCTCAAAGGAACTGAAAACCATTCTCCTGAGGATAAACAAGCTCGAGACTCCACCGGATGGAAATAAGATTATTGAAGGACAAACTTGGCTTTTCGCTACAAGACTGACTGTGGTCCATAAGCGAACAAGTTAAATACAATGCGGAAAGGGACCTAGCAGCTTCTATTTCAGTCAGGGGTAAGTTTCTATGCCTCCATTTTAACTTTGGTCTCAGAAGATCATTGACTAGTTAGGTAGACTGGCTGTTTCAAGCAAGGTTCAAAAACTCGATTTCTGGTATCGTTTTGGGACCCTTATGAGTATCAGTTCAGCAGTTTCCATGGGTTGAATTCGTCAGTTTTTGACCCTTATGAGTACCACTTCTGGTGGTTTCGAATTGGTCGGTTTTGGTATTTCAAGGCTTTTGGCATTTTTGGGCCCTTCAATTCCGATCTGGAATGGCTGAAATGTATTGCTTTCAGCCAATGCTTAGAACCTTGGTTTCAAGGTGATGTGTTGAAATTTCGACAAGGAGGCAGTGTTCTAAAAATTGCTAGGCGGAATCGATGCGGCGGCCCTCCGCCTAGCGCCTAGGAGGCCGCACAGTTTTTTATTTATTTATTTGAATTTTGAGTTTTGTATTCTGAAATTTTTGAATTTTTTTTTCGAAATTTGAATTTTTTTTTAATTTTTTTTGTAATCTGAATTTTTTTTGAAATTTCAAATATGAAATTTTTGATTTTTTTTTGGGATATTTAGACTTTGGGTCTCAGATAAGTTTCAAAATTTGTGTTTTAGTCTTCATAATATACATAATTAGTGTTTGGGTCTCAAAAGTGTGACATTAGTGACACTTTTGAGACCCAAACACTAATTATGTATATTATGAAGACCCAAACACAAATTTCGGTACTTTTCTGAGACCCAAAGTCTAAATATTCCATTTTTTTTGAAAAATTTGAATCACCGTCTAGGCCGAATAGGCCCACCTAGGACATCCGTCTAGGGGATTTCCGGTGCTGCCGGCGGCCGCCTAGCGCCTAGGCGCCGCCTAGGCCGATTTTAGAACACTGATAGGAGGCAACAATAGCCAAGTTGCAGACGGATGCTTAGTGTGTCAAGATGGATGTCTAGTATGAATGATTGGCTATCAACGAGGTATAAGAAATGAATCTCCTTTGAGCACATCTACGAGAATCGTTATGGAAAGAAGATATGGGTGGCAAGCAGAAGCGTGCAATGGCTGTGCTGCGAGTGTTCAAGAGGAAACTGAGTTCTTTGCCATTCAGTTTTTTAGGTGCTGAGCTAAGTGGAAAAGAGGCTAGAGGGTTTTCTTTTGGCTTCGGAGGTAATAGTCTACATACCTCGTGAACCCTCATTGTAGTTGTGGATCTTAGGGTACCTCTGACTGTTGCTACTTGTATGGTAACAATCTTGGATGTTGTGGTGAAGGCACAATGGTAAGTGATGTTAGTGATAATGAGCAAGATGTATCCAGCTCTCTGCCTACAAGTAAGGCTCCTGGGACGAAAGGCGGGCAACCCATTGGTTGAGGCCTTTGGTATGGAAAGGGGAATTCCCGAGTTCTATCTCCTTGGGAGACAGCAGGTGGCTGGCCCTTAATCTCAAAAAACAAAAAAGCTTCTGGGTAGAATTATAATGCATGAAACACATTGAGGATAGTTGTCCTCTTGTGGATCAAATGCAACTTTTGGAGGAAGAGGCAGTGGGCAGTGGGATCACAACGGACCTTGTGGGTAAGGTTAAACAGAGAATCATAAAGAAAAAGAAGGTATAAGTGAGGTGATGAGCATCTTCTTTAATTTTTTTTTTTACTAAACTGGGCAAGCATCAATCAGGAATAACCTGACTGATGCTCAATCAAAATTTATTAATCTTTCAAACTATTAAAAGAACTACACCCATCAGTCCAACTAGAGTTCATATCAGTTTCCTCCAACTAGAGATTACATCAGACTTCTCAGATACTGTTTCTGTTTCCTCACTCGCTGATCATATATAATGGGCAAAAGGGTTAGATATGAAGTTAATCTAGATAATTTTCTTTTTAGTTTCTTGTAGAGAAGAATAATTGGATGATTCATTTTCAATAAAGGAGTACATATATATAGGAGAGGCTAACTACTCTCTCTATTATTCTACCCGATGTGGGAGTCTGGGACTATTGACTAATACATTAATACTTAACATCCTCCCTCAAGCTGGAGCATAGATGTCAATCATGCCCAGCTTGTTACAAAAAAACTGAATCTGAGGGCCTAAAAGAGACTTCATGAAAATGACAGCTATCTGATCGCCGGTCCTCACATGTTAAAATTTTATTAACTACTTTTGATATTCATCACAGACAAAGTGGCGGTCAATCTCAATATGTTTTGTCCTTTCATGAAATACGTGATTGGTGGCAATATGGATAGCTGACTGATTGTCACACCACATCTGCTGTGTTAGATCCTGCTTCTTCTCTGAACTCCTTCAGAAGCTGCTGCAGATATAACACCTCCGCTGTGCCATGAGAAGTAGCTCGGTACTCCGCTTCCGAACTTGATCGTGAGACCACACTCTGCTTCTTGCTCTTCCATGACACTAAATTACTGTCAATAAAAACAGAATAGCCATATGTAGATCGTCTATCCATAAGACATGCACCCCAGTCTGCATTTGTAAAACACTCAAGATGAGTATACCCATGATTCTCCATCCGAATTCCTTTTTGCGGATTTTGGGCTAGATAGTGCAGGATTCTGAGAATTGTCTGCCAAGACGGAACTCGTAGAGAAGTCATAAATTTACTCACGACACTCACGGCAAAGGAAATGTCGGGACGAGTTATGACCGCCAAGTAGTTGAGTTTTCCAACAACTCGACGATACTGGTCCGGATTGGTCATCAGTGTCCCTTAATCGGGAAGTAACTTTATCCCTAGATCCATGGGCGAGATTGCTCCCTTAACTTGAATCATTCCTGCATTAGTTAGGATGTCCAGCACATATTTTCTCTGAGATATTACAATGTCCCGCTTACTCCGTGTGACTTCAATGTCCAAGAAGTATTTCAACGATCCCATATCCTTGGTCTGAAACTGTTCACCCAAAAACTTCTTCAGCCCTGCAATACCCTGGCTGTCATCTCCCGTAATCACAATATCATCAACGTAGACAAGTAGTATCCTTACAGCTGATATCTGTCAATGATCCTTCTTCGATTGACATCACAAACTGAGTAACGACATGTGTAAATCGACCAAACCAAGCACAAGGTGATTGTTTGAGATCATAGAGGGCCTTCCGCAGATTGCATACTTTATCCTACCTTGCAACGAATTCAGACGGTTGCATCACATACACTTTCTCCTCAAGGTTCCCATGAAGAAAAATATTCTTCACATCTAACTGAAGTAGGGGCCAGTCATAGCGAACAGCTAGGGCTAGGAGCACACACACATAAGTCATATAGCAACTGGGGAGAATGTTTCAAAATAATCTTCTCCATACGTCTGAGAGTATCCTTTAGCCACTAGATGAGCTTTTAGACGACCAAGAGTGCCATCCGGTTTCACCTTGATTGTAAACACCAATTTGCAACCAACAGCCTTCTTACTAGTAGGCAAATCCACAAAGTCCCAAGTATGATTCTTCCGGTGGCACGAAAGAAAGTCGAATATGATTCTTCGAAGCAGACTGACTTGAATTCATGTCATGCTTTCAGACTGATGGTAAAATTTCTCTTTGCCAAGGAGAAGATGCGGGTTCGATTTCCGCTATCCGCCTGTGGGAAAGTAAAGTAATGTACTATGATCAAAAATTTCACACACCTCTTTCATAGCAGCGCGACAACCGGGATGTTTGAGTCCTTCCTCTACAGAATTGAGAATGTGAATCCCGTCAATAGTAGCCACCAGAGACTGAGTCTAACTCGTGAGTCCTTTGTAGTTGTCCACATACAAAGGATGGTCGTGACATGCACGATGGGGGCGAGACGGTATATTGGTGGTGGTAAATCAGTGGAGCTGGAGGGGCAATATGGCTCTACGGTCGTGGGCACCATTAGTGATGCTGGAGCTGGTAAGACTGTCGATGTCGGTTCTGACTCGGTCGGTATTTGTGGACCGTCGGACCGAAAGAATGGCTTGACAGGGGAAGACACCCTTACAGGGGGCTGCTGTGTTTGAACTGGATACAACAGAAAATTATCTTCTGGATAAACTTTGAGAACATAATCAGTAGTTGGTGGGAGTAGAGGAAACTCGGTTTCAACTAAGGTAACATCCCGAGTCATAAAATATCTCTTCAGAGTAGGAAAAAAATAACGATACCCTTTTTGATCTTTTGGATACCCAAGAAAAATATACGTGATAGCCTTCAGATCTAGCTTGGACATAGTCGGTCGAGTATCCCAAACGTAACACAAGTAGCCAAAAATTTTGAGAGGTAGAGAAAATGACTCTCGTTTGGGATATAATCGAGAAAATGGAGTATTACAATTGAAAACCGAAGATGGCATGTGATTGATCAGATAACAAGTTGTAAGGAGCACATCCAATCAAAATTTTCTGAGAGTACGTGCTTGAAACATAAGAATACACGTTGTTTCCAAAAGATGACGATTCTTGCGTTCGGCCACACCATTCTGTTGAGGTGTGTAAGGACAAAAAGTTTATTGAATGATGCCATGTTTAGACAGATGGGAATTGAGCTCACGAGACAGATACTCACGACCATTGTCATTCCGTAAACATTTAATAGGAACACCAAATTGTGTTTTGATTTTCGTATAAAAATTGCATCAAATATCAAATAAGTCGGAGCAATTTTTCATCAAGTAGACAAATATGACACATGAGTAGTCATCAACAAAGAAAACAAAGTACTTGAAACCTATCATATATTCAATAGGACAATGTCCCCATATTTCATAATGCACTAACTCAAAATGAGCTGATGTAGCTTTATTTAGACTCACTGGATAGGGAACCCGGTGATGCTTGGCCAAACTACACGACCCACAATGAAAAGGAACTTGAATATCTAAAGATGAACACATTTTCTGGAGAGCTTGGATAGATGAGTGGGTGTCCTAACCGGCAATGCAACTCAAAAGGATCGAGTTTCACGTTGGCATAGGCAACGAAAGAATTCATGTCAAACAGGTACAAGTCTCCAGCCATATGTCCCCTACCGACAGTCTTTCCAGTCTTCAGGTTCTGAAAAACACAACCATCAGAAAAAATGTTACCGAGCATTGCAAATCGCGAGTAATCTGACTAATTGATAATAAACTGAATGGATTCTCAGGTATATGTAATACTGAAGTGAGTGATAGTCCGGAAGAAAGACGGGCACTTCCTTTTTCATGGACTATCAGTGATCCACCATTGGCCACAATAATATCGGTCACACGATCCACCGATACATAATTGTGCAACATACCTGCGTCGTCTGCCATGTAAGCAGACCCACCAGAGTTATTCATCCACTGCTTCGACTTTACCACACGTCGCTGAGTATCCGACTGTGGATCCAGAAATAGAAGCTTCACCACGACGCTGAGTTTGGAAGTCGATGAAATCGGCATAGGTTTTTGCCATCATCCGCACTGATAGTCTGTCATTATCATTAGTATCTGATGCAGCGTTGGCGGCAGGAGCTTTAGGACACTGCCACTAGAAATGTCCTTGTTGTCCACAGTTGAAGCATGTGCACGTTCTTCTTCCATCACGACTGCCATTACCTCGTCCACCATCACGATCACCATTCCATCCCCCACGTCGATCACCACGACCTCCATGGAATCCACCACGAGTAGCACCTATGGCAGAACGATCATCAGGGACATCACCCGTAGTAGGTTCAACAACTTTCGATGTCCGTAGGACACGAAAGTGGACTTCCATCAAGGACGGAACCTCGATCCCAGCAATGATCTGAGACCATGCAGAGTCTGCATCAGGACAAGGAGAGGCAAAATACGATATGACATAGAGTTGCTTATGTTGAATTCTTGCCTCATTGATATCCGCCGTTAGAGGCAAAACACGATCAACTTCATCAATCAGTGCCTTAAAGGCACGGAAGTGGTCCTTATATGATTTGTCTCCCTGATCAGCTCGGTAGACACCAACAACCGAGTCATAGATTCGAGACAAATCACGTTTGCCATTAAACACAGTCGCTAGGACCTCTCATAACTCCTTTACTGAATTCGTGTTCTGAACCATATTTTCCACCGATGGTTCCATCAAATTCATCAATTGTGTAAATACTAAATAGTCTTCTATCATCAGTCTCCCACTGCTCATAGGTGGGATCGGTCTCCTTCGGAGGCTTGTCAGTCAGATGTTTGGACAACCGTATTTTTCGAAGTGTCTTCTCAACCTTCTTGCGCCATGTAGAGTAGCTGTCTGGACCATTCGGTCTCCGATCGACCAGTCGAATTGAAGAAACCGTTGTACCAGTGATCGGTGTTCCTACCTCTATGTTTTGGATACTGGTGCTACTACTATTTGCCGCAGTGTTCGTCATCTTCATATTCTTTAGTCGATGATCATCCCGACCTAATATTCACATCAACCTTACCAATGCGCAATCAACATCGTCTGAACCGGCGTGCGCAAATGTTGCCAGAGATGTGGATCACACAAGTCAGGACAGAGATGCACACAACCCATGTTGCTCTCTATTGGATCCTGATGGGGGGGGGAGCCTGGGTGGAAGGCAGCGAGGGAGTGGGGGGAAGCCTGGTGGGAGGCGTGGGGGGTGGGGGTGGGTGGGTTTAGGCTGGAGGGGGGAAGGCAGCAGGGGGTTGGTTGGGGAGGGGTGCTGCAGTCGGACGAGGGGTGGTGGGGGGGGGGGGGGCTGGAGACGGGTAGATTGTGGGGGGGGGGGGGGGGGGAGTTGGCTAGGATTTTGAGAGAGGGGAGATTCAGAGTTTTGGCTTTGATACAATCTAGAGAAGAATAATTGGATGATTCATTTTCAATAAAGGGGTACATATATATATAGGAGAGGCTAACTCCTCTATCTATTATTCTATCCGATGTGGGACTAAAGTTCACTTGACAAATACACTAATACTTAACATTTCTCATCGAGAATTGGTTCTGTTCATTATAAAGTAGTACTACTGTACACTAGTAAAACATAATTGTAAAATGTAAGGGTATTTTCTTATTGTGTTAACGTACATCTTGAAGATATCTATGTGCTAGTGTTTTGTGAGATTTACTTGCTTGAATTCTCCAACAAACCAAGTTGGGACGAGAGATTGTTTATGTAATTAAGGCAGCTTCTTTTATATGTTGACTAATTAGTCTTAAAGTCTATGATCTGAATCAGACAGCTACCCTAATATTTCTTTCCATATTTATTCTACCAGTTCTTTTTGTGTGTGTGTGTGTGTGCGCGCGAACACCTTGTGGGATAATCTGGACTTACATAGCTTCTTGTTTTGTAAGCAGTTCCTTCAAACTGGCAGATGCATGGGTTTGATCGCCCCATTTATACAAATACGCTGTATCCGTTTCCTCTCAACCCACCCTATGTTCCCTCAGATAACCCCACTGGCTGCTATAGGAGATATTTCCATATTCCAAAGGAATGGAAAGGTATGTCATGTAAGAACTTGGTCCTACTTTCTTTAAGAATCTTATCCACTTCTGCTCATATAGTTTAGTGTACTTGTTTTTTCTTTTCTTTTCTTTTTCCAGATTACCCATGCGACTTTCTTAGTACCATAGTAATGTGATGTAGAATATCAATGATTTATTTCCTTTTAAGGCCGTGGTTGAAATTGTGATTTTCTGATACTCTACATTATTTATTGTAGAATGGTAATCTGTACTCTAAAATATATTCCGCTACAGGGACCCTGATGC
Organism: Iris macrosiphon; assembly: GCA_036927795.1. Taxonomy (NCBI): domain Eukaryota; kingdom Viridiplantae; phylum Streptophyta; class Magnoliopsida; order Asparagales; family Iridaceae; genus Iris; species Iris macrosiphon. The sequence goes on along the minus strand of JAYESA010000008.1, from coordinate 29,118,532 downwards.
TGTAAACATCTCCTTCTACTCTAGCTGTTGGTTGGTATTCTGGCATGTGGTTCTCGCTTGAACTTTAATTTTCCACATGATTAGATTTTACCTCTACTTATAATCTGTTTTCGTGGCTCTATTTTGTGGTTGAATTTTTAGTCTATATTTATGAAGTGTTGATTAAGGTGGTATATCCAACTTTTGCGCTCTACTCCAACTATACAGGTCGTTCAGTATCAGGGTGAAGGGCATAAAATGAAATTGTGAAAACTAGTTCAGTTGCAAGATATATTTTATCTTGTTTGGAATATATAGGACATATTTGTGCCGCAAGATCAGGAATGAATTTTTTTAGTATCAATGGACATCTAAAGAATAATCATGTTAAGAATTCAAAAAGAAAATTTGTGTGCTTAGGTGGGGATATATATACTCTATCTATGAAGCAGTATGAGGATCTTGTGATGTAATCATCTTATCATCTATTCCCATATACATCCTTTCTTGTAGCACATTTTTTTTTAATACTAGCAAAGATGACGAGAAACACTCCAAACTAGAGCAAGCCTGAACTCACTCGAATTTAGGAGATAGTTCATTGGTTTCCTCATAATCATGATCAAATAAAACTAATGAACAAGGAAAACATGGGGAAATGTCAAATGACTTGCATTGATGCAAATGCATCCATATGTACGTGGTGTCCTATAAACCATATGAAATATTTTCATCTAAGTATAATTATTAACTTTAGCTATTTATGAATTTAAAATAGTTGAATTATGTCAATGTTAATGGCTTTGAATTTTTCCATGAATGACATGTAAAATGCTTTATGGACCTATGAGGTTAAGCCACTATGGTAGGTGTAAAAACAATTGTATTCACACTTTTGCCTATGCCTAGGCATTAGTTTTTCGTCCATGAACATTCTAAAGAGTAGAAGCGGATTATTCCTTCCAATTAATGGCGGGAGTAAAAAAAAATTAAGAGTAGAAGCAAATTGAGTTAGAGCTTGTGTACTCATTGTGAGATATATGGGTTTAATTAGCTATAAAGTATTTTGGGTGTTTGATAGCCACTTTTGTATTATCCTATTTTTCTTCCCTAAATAAATTCCTCTAGCGTCTTCGTTTGTGGAGGTAGACTAAAGAAGGTTGAACGACATAAATCTTTGTCTTTCAGTTGTCTCTTTATTTTCCTTGTTTGATTTTTTTGGGGTTATTTCACAACAAATTGGTATCAAATCCCCATTAATATTTTGGTGATGTTGACTACAAAGTTTGATATTGAGAAATTCGATAAAACCATTAGTTTCAGTATATGGCAAAATCTCATCCTGGCTGTCTTAACACAAAATAATTTAAAAAATGTACTTTTCGGAAAGGAGAAAAAGGTCGACCACCATGTTTGACGGTGAGTGGAAGGAGTTGAATGATAAAGTAATCTTTTCCATTCAGTTTAGCCCGACGAACGATGTTTTGTAGGTAAGTTCTTAGAGAGAAAACTAAATACTGGTTTGTGGTTCAAATTGGAGCAATTATATTTGACAAAGTCTCTCGCCAACCGTTTGCTATTAAAGCAGTGACTATACACTAGGCATGACATCCCTCATGGTAGAAGGTAAACCAATCAAATATCAAATTAGATAATTCAATTTCATTATTGTTGATTTAAATAATATAGAGGTGAAATTTGAAAATGAAGATCATGCCCTTCAATTCTTTACTGGCACCCTCTTACAAAAACTTTTAAGAGAGTATTACTTATGGAAGATGATTCATATATATTGATGATGTAAAGTCATCTATATTAAGTAAAGACAAAATGGATAATGAGTTGACTATTAGTGGTGGAGACAATCAAGCTTTAGGCTTGATTGCTAGAAGGAGTCTACATGAGAGGAGTGATAATAGTAATACAAAGAAGTCTAGATCATAGTCTAGATACAGAAAAAAAAAAAAAAACTTACATTAAGTCAAAGTGTTGCAGACTAAAAAATAAGCAACAAAAGGAAGATAATAATGTTCCGAAAATAAGAAAAGCATAATTGATGCTAGTGTAGTGGAAGACGAGGTTGATAATCTTCTTTTAGTTGTTAATGATACAATCAGGTCCAAGAATGAATGGGTCCTAGATTCGGCTTGCTCTTACCACCTGTTCTAATAGGAATTGGTTTTCCATGTATGAATTATACGAATCCTTTAATGGAGTTGTGTTGACGGACAATAACGCCTCTTGTAAAGTTGTTGGAAAAGGGACAATCCAAATTAAGATGTTTGACGGAGTTGTAAGAACTAAGGGTAATGCAAGGCATATTTATGGCCCAAGGAAAAACCTCATGTCTTTAGGCACCTTACATGAAAATAGATGCAAATATTCAACTGAAGGTGGAGTGATGAAAATCATTAGGGGGGTAAGTTAATCTAGATCTCAAGATCACATATTGTGATTTGAAAATGTTGTGTTAGTCAATAAGGATTTAAAGGTGGTTTTACAATCAACCATTAGTCACTTGGATTCAAAATCTAATCTGGAAGTTAGTTTTAAATCACATGAGATTCTTTCTCATTCATTTTTGCTTATTATAACCGCATTCCGGAAAGGTGCAATTCTAAAATACCAATCTTTCTACTTCCAAGTCCTTATCTTCTTTGTAAAAAAAAGAAAGAAAAGAATTCCGATGTCCTCTCTCGAAGTGTTATCTTTCTCATTTCTTCTTGTTCTCCAATTTCTTCTCTAGTGGAACCCTAACTTTCATCAAGGATCCCTGACCTTGACTACATCATCGATTCGGGCTCCTTACCGACAAGTGACAACCTTAGCCTCCCCATCAGCCATGCCGGCCTCCTCCTCATGCTGCCTATCTGCGACCCCATGACCTCGTCCTTGTTCATCTACCTCCAAACCTATAGACGTCATCTTTGACAATTGATTCTTTATGATCGGGTGTAGTTTTCTTGGTTATATTTTTTTCCATTTCTTTTCAAATTCTCTCAGACGGGATTTGTGATATCTTTTTCCTTGCTTTGATTTTTAAAATTTCTTGATTTTTTTGATAAAGGAGAGAAATTACATGTTTGTTCTTGTCCTTTGCACCTAACTGCTCCTATTCTTTATTGATGGAGCTTGAGTGTCGAGAGTCTTGAGACAAACCTACAATATTATTCTTCACTTATCCAGTCAAATAGGAGCCAAATTTTAGATTTGAGAAGCATTGTACTTTTTATTTTGTTTCTGTTGAACATCATCCATATTGGAAATCATAGCAGTGAGTAAAAGGGAAATAAAGTTTTTTCTTTCATTGGTTTGTTGGTAGATTGGAACACTTGTAGGATAGAATCACATATGGGAAGAAATGGGAAAGTAAGAAAGTGTGTGTCACACCAACATGCAGCAACATAATCAGGGGTAGGCCCCAGAAAAGCATCCAGAGGTCCATTATATAGGCATTAAAGTGCCTCATTGAACGATCCCTTGAGTAGCAGAGTGAATGTCTGCATCAGCTGCTACTCATAAGTACTGTCATGCTAAGTATAGTACTGCTGCAAATGATCCCATGTGGTAGCCGCAATATCATATTGAGCAAGCTGTAGCATGATAGTGGGCGAGATTGATTGAAGAATCATGTCCATGGCTCGACGTTCATCATATTTTCATGTGTCCATACGACTTTGAAACGCTGCATCAGTACTATACTCAACGAGATATTGCTTATGAGTACCAGGTGTCACGACCCAATTCCGTAGAATCAATTGAGGCGTCCCCCGAGTCGTGATGCCGTGCGGGCCTGGGGTTGCGCCCGCACAAGGCTACAGTATTTTTGCATAGCAAGCACATATTCAGAGTACGCAGATAAATTGAAACACAGATTTGAAACATAGAAAAGTTCTCTTTATTGATAATGAACATCTATTACAAACTCTTGAACGAGTTAGCTAATATGCCGAACGACTTACAAAAGAGATGACTCAAAATGAGATAGCAGTCCTGTACATTACATCCCTTTATAAACTCAAAACGATAAAGACCTCCAGGCTGGAGGACGGCTTTGCCACGGAGCTGCATTTTGTGTATGAAGAGTTGCAGCTTCTGGCTTCAAAATGCTTCGAGGGCGCGGTGAAGATGCGCCAACAGCTGGACTGGATCGGGAAGACGATTTCGGCTCCTCGCTCGGTTCGCTTTGGTGCGGAGAACCTGTTTCAACGAGGGTCAGCATATCGAAACATGCTGGTGAAGGCGAGCTAGCCTAACTATACCAATCAACACGTTGTTTAGTGAAGCATGCATATTTTTGTGGGTTTCTATCTTGCCTTAGTTCATTTACAAGTAAGCAGCATATAGAATCTACTGAAATGAACGTGCCACCGTTCGGTGGATTTTACCTGACCGTCTGAATTACCTGCACAATACTTACCATGCCTTCCCTGCTACGAAGACACAAGTTAGTATGCAACAGGTTTAAATATACATGATGATCACTGGCTTGATTGCCATAATGGACACTAGTCTGTGACGAAGATAGTTTGCTACGTGCAAGAACGTTAGGCGCCGCATACCACCCTGTCCTAGTACGTGAGACTAAACGTTAGTTCCGTCCGGAGCCGGAATGGTGCCAGTGCCCCAGCAGCCGCCCGCAGGAACTATACCTTGTGCACAAGTTGTCCGTGATTGCACACTAACAATCATTCGCCCGGAGGCTACGTTAACAAGCATTCGCCCGGAGGCTACGTTAACAAGCATTCGCCCGGAGGCTACGTGAGTACAAGACAAGCGGTATTGCATGATTTATTTTACATTGCAACTACGTTATATTCATGCATCATGATATACGTTTAAACTTGTATCTATGCATTTGATGAACATTTTCGAACGAACAAGCATGCAAAGATATAACCGTTCACAAGTTTCATTGACAAGCATAAGTACCAAGTCTATTCTCTTTTATCTTGGTTTCTTTTAGTTATTACTTGGTATCGTTTGATCGGGGCGAAGGAGTGAAGCTTGGAAGCAGGGCTAGCTAATCGGGTTGGTAGCCACTCACTTAGATTTTGGAAAGAAGAAGGAAAGAGGCGCTTCACGACTCCGCTCGCAAGCCGCCTACTGCTCGTTCACCTGCACACGAACAGCTCGATTAATACTTCTTCCTCTCTTTCCAATCTCGGAATAGAAGTGCAAGTCAATGAACGAAAACAATGAAAACCATCGAAACCGTTCAATGAAAACAAGCAAATCCCAAAACCAACTCAAAGCACGAAAGCAACAAGCGACATCGAAAACCGAGGCAATAAAAGATAGCAGCGGAGAGGTCCCTCCTGACTCTGCCGCTAAGCCGATCCTTGGGGCGCAGTCCACTGAATATGGGAATCGATTCCGAAGAAACAAATCCATAACGAGGACGAGTTCTTAATTCAATCTATCCCGATCGAACGATACCGTCTTGTGTTTCTTAGCCGCGATCTTCGCACCGGGAGAACGGGGCGCTACATCCTACCCAACCAATTGGAAGTTTCGTCCCGAAACTTAAGAACAGGACCTACCATCAGGGAACGTTACGTTGGGGATGTTTAGCAGAGTATTTGGGGCAGTCACGAATTCTGTGGTTTGCATCGCCACAGATGAGGCATAATCCTTGTTTCAGACGACATTCGTTGACCAGGTGCCCTGGCCTCCTACAGAAGTGACATAGCTGCCCTCTCTGCGGACCACCGTTGTAGCGGCGCTTTGTAGCGGTGTTTCCTCCTTCGTTGTTTTGGCGTTTGTGACTGGATGTATGCACAGCGCCGGCAGGAACGTGAGGATAGTGTGGTTCGAGCGATAGGGCGTGATTCATGACTTCACGCATTGTACGATACTGAGGAACGGCTACGTGCGAATGGATGGCAGGGCGTAGTCCACCTTCAAACCTTCTAGCTCGACTCGCTGCATCAGGTAAATAGGCCCTAGCGAATTTGGAGAGTCGGTTGAATTCGGCGGAGTACTCCTTAACTGTCATACTGCCTTGCCGCAGCTGCACGAACTCGTTTTCCATCTGACGTTGTACTGGAGGGGGTACAAACTCCTCTTCGAACGCGGCACGAAAAGTCGTCCACGAGATCGCCTCCTCTCCGTGATCAAATTGGAGAGATCGTCGATGCACGTCCCACCAATCGTGTGCGTTGAGGCGGAGCTGTAGTTGCGCGCAAGCGACGCGCTTCTCTTCGGGGACCTCTAGCAGAACGAAGTGATCTTCAAGTTCGGCCAACCAATCTAGAGCTACGACTGGGTCCTCAGTCCCGTTGAATGGGGTGTTGCAGACTTTCTTGAAGTGGCCAAAGTCGAAGGCAATCACGTCCCTCGCCCTTGGAATTTGCGGCGTCTCTACTTCAAGCACGGGCTGTTCCACCGGAGTCGCTGGCGTTGCCGCGGACTGGTTGGATGCCAAAGTCTGAACGATCTGCTGCAGGGTATCTACCTGCTTCTGTTGGACTGAGAATCGTGCTTCTATATTGTCTTGAAACTTGAGCTGACTCTCTTCCGCCCGCTTCTCGGCCCGTTCGTAGCGAGCCTCGTCCCTTTGTTGGTTTGCCTCCAACATCTGCAACATTCGTTGGACGGGATCGATGCTTGGCACGGCTCGCTGGCTCTTTGAACTTCCCGAAGTATCCGAACTACTTTCCTGGCCTTGCGTTTCGTCCGGAGTTTGCGCTGCAGATTGCGCTGGAGCCATTCCTTCAAAAGAAGGTAAATTACATTAGGATCATAATGTATTATGGACTTATTGCATGAACGTATCTCATTTTGGCCTAGCGAGTTCAAGAGTTCGCACAGGAATTTGATCGTTAAAGGAACTTTTCCAGCACGAAGTCTAAGGAACTTTGAATCTGTGCTCTGATACCACTATGTCACGACCCAATTCCGTAGAATCAATTGAGGTGTCCCCCGAGTCGTGATGCCGTGCGGGCCTGGGGTTGCGCCCGCACAAGGCTACAGTATTTTTGCATAGCAAGCACATATTCAGAGTACGCAGATAAATTGAAACACAGATTTGAAACATAGAAAAGTTCTCTTTATTGATAATGAACATCTATTACAAACTCTTGAACGAGTTAGCTAATATGCCGAACGACTTACAAAAGAGATGACTCAAAATGAGATAGCAGTCCTGTACATTACATCCCTTTATAAACTCAAAACGATAAAGACCTCCAGGCTGGAGGACGGCTTTGCCACGGAGCTGCATTTTGTGTATGAAGAGTTGCAGCTTCTGGCTTTAAAATGCTTCGAGGGCGCGGTGAAGATGCGCCAACAGCTGGACTGGATCGGGAAGACGACTTCGGCTCCTCGCTCGGTTCGCCTTGGTGCGGAGAACCTGTTTCAACGAGGGTCAGCATATCGAAACATGCTGGTGAAGGCGAGCTCGCCTAACTATACCAATCAACACGTTGTTTAGTGAAGCATGCATATTTTTGTGGGTTTCTATCTTGCCTTAGTTCATTTACAAGTAAGCAGCATATAGAATCTACTGAAATGAACGTGCCACCGTTCGGTGGATTTTACCTGACCGTCTGAATTACCTGCACAATACTTACCATGCCTTCCCTGCCACGAAGACACAAGTTAGTATGCAACAGGTTTAAATATACATGATGATCACTGGCTTGATTGCCATAATGGACACTAGTCTGTGACGAAGATGGTTTGCTACGTGCAAGAACGTTAGGCGCCGCATACCACCCTGTCCTAGTACGTGAGACTAAACGTTAGTTCCGTCCGGAGCCGGAACGGTGCCAGTGCCCCAGCAGCCGCCCGCAGGAACTATACCTTGTGCACAAGTTGTCCGTGATCGCACACTAACAATCATTCGTCCGGAGGCTACGTTAACAAGCATTCGCCCGGAGGCTACGTTAACAAGCATTCGCCCGGAGGCTACGTGAGTACAAGACAAGCGGTATTGCATGATTTATTTTACATTGCAACTACGTTATATTCATGCATCAAGATATACGTTTAAACTTGTATCTATGCATTTGATGAACATTTCCGAACGAACAAGCATGCAAAGATATAACCGTTCACAAGTTTCATTGACAAGCATAAGTACCAAGTCTATTCTCTTTTATCTTGGTTTCTTTTAGTTATTACTTGGTATCGTTTGATCGGGGCGAAGGAGTGAAGCTTGGAAGCAGGGCTAGCTAATCGGGTTGGTAGCCACTCACTTAGATTTTGGAAAGAAGAAGGAAAGAGGCGCTTCACGACTCCGCTCGCAAGCCGCCTACTGCTCGTTCACCTGCACACGAACAGCTCGATTAATACTTCTTCCTCTCTTTCCAATCTCGGAATAGAAGTGCAAGTCAATGAACGAAAACAATGAAAACCATCGAAACCGTTCAATGAAAACAAGCAAATCCCAAAACCAACTCAAAGCACGAAAGCAACAAGCGACATCGAAAACCGAGACAATAAAAGATAGCAGCGGAGAGGTCCCTCCTGACTCTGCCGCTAAGCCGATCCTTGGGGCGCAGTCCACTGAATATGGGAATCGATTCCGAAGAAACAAATCCATAACGAGGACGAGTTCTTAATTCAATCTATCCCGATCGAACGATACCGTCTTGTGTTTCTTAGCCGCGATCTCCGCACCGGGAGAACGGGACGCTACACCAGGTAATGTAGACTATTCACTTCGCTACTAAGGGGATCTTAGAGTGAGGCATTTCCATGCCTATATGATAGACCTCTGTGGCTTACATGGAATTTTATCCCTAGCAATTTCTGCTGGTTCAACATTTATGTGATGTCTACCATAATTTTGATGATTTCCAAGGGTAGTTTACTCTGTACAGAGACAACATGATAGAAGGAATAAATGTTTTAAAAGATAAACATTTATTTACAATACAAAAATTTCAATAATTAGACTGTTATAAAATCACCATCAAGAATCACAATCACATTGATTTTGAAATCGTGTTTTGCCTCAAATCACAATGATTGTGATTTTGGAATTTACAACCACAACGTGTTTATAGAATCAATTTTGACTAACTTCCCCTAAGGCCTCGTTTGGTTCGCGGAAAGGAAAGGAAAGGAAAGGAAATCAATTCTTTGCCATTTTCTTTGGGAAATTACAATTCCCATTATTTTTCCTTTCCGGTGTTTGGAAAGGTCAGGGAAATTGGGAGGGAAAGTGAAAACTTGGGGGTGGGAAAGTGAATCCATGGGGTGTGTGGGGGAATCATTTCCCTCCTATTTTCCTTCCCTTGAGAATCAATTTCCTTTCCTGCTCATTTCCTTTGGCATCCAAACAAAGGTAAAGACTTTCCTTTCCCAATGCCCTCATTCTGCGAACCAAACATGGTCTAAAGGTATTCTGTACTAATAGAAGGAAATAAAATTGATAGTTGAATGTGTCGCAGGTTCGATTATTACGATTTTGATTGCAGTTTCTGCTTCATCTTGCTCATATTCAGACACCACCAATTTATGGCACATGAGACTTGGCCATATGAGCAAGAAAGGAACGACCTCCAATGAATATATTCTTAGGCTAATTGGTACTATCCAGAGCTTGCCTGTGCAAGACTCATGCATGATATTTATATGAAGCATTTCTAGTATCTCTCGTGACCTTAATCTGAGAGTGAACTAAGGTAGTGGATCTAGAGCAGAGGAGATTTGAATTGGGATCTTCTTTCCGTCCTCTAGGGACCTCTAACTTGCTTCTGTATCTGCATCTCATATTAACTCGCATTGGAAAATTCTAACAATTCGGGTAATTAAAAAATATACCTCTTATTTTTCACTCTCCGTTGAGTTAAATTAATACAGTGCACATTAAAAGAAAAACTGTATATACCCGTATAATTTTGTTATATTAGTTAAATATTCGAGTTACCCTTTGTCCAAGACCATTAGTTACGGACATGACTATCGTCAAGTGATAGTTTCAGGTTATTTCTATCCCTTCCAATTCTGTAACTGTCAATTGTACTTCTCTCCACTTTCTCCTCATTCCACTGTCTCCCTCAGTCAATGACGTTCCTCAGCTGTGATCCCAGGTTAGTGAGGAATCTGGTAGTTTCTCCCTTCTCTCCTGTACATTTCTCCTTCTACCCTGTGCTATGTCGCGGTACATCCGGTGACTGTTCCATCATCAATGTAGTTGATGAACTAGTATTTTCTATACATGTTGATTAGCATGCTTGCGAGGTGTCCATTTTGTGTGAACCTAGTCTTGAGTGAGTGCTTATGAATCCATTTAATTAGTTGCCATGCCAGGTTGACACAACTGTAATTGACATGGACATGATCATGGTACTCTAGGTGATGCTTGGTGATTCATTCAATCCCCTGGGGTTGGGGCATGTTGTCGTCTTTTGAGTACATTGCAGAGGTGAGATCTAGATGAAAGGGTTGGAACAAAGGCTGGTGATAATGACAAAGACGTGGATCTGTCGGTTGTAGCAGAGGGAGGGATGACAACAGAGGCCTTGATCGCACTGGGGAGGACAAGAGGGTCGAGTAAGAGGAAGTGGAAGAGCATGTTGGCGTAGAAGGGAGAGGGTGTAGAAGAAGTGTCTCGAGTTGGAGAGGATGAGATACATTCTTCGGGTAGTTCTGTTTTATTTGATCTTGGAGAGTTTTGTTAATGATAGATTGAATCTTCTTTCCCTTACGCCCTCTGGAAGTTAAGTGTTCACACATAGCTTTGGAATGCATATGATTAAAAATAATACAGGCAATATATGTAGAGTGTGTCTGTGTCTGAAGAGGTATCATCATATAATTTAGTCTTCATGGTTCAGCACCAGTTTATTTCATCCTATTGAGTTGGTTTTTTTGCATCTATCTGTATGATATGCAAAAGCTTACAATTTAACTTGACTTGCCTATGTAAAGTGTTAATAACTGATGTTGGACAGTATAATGATGTTATTGTATGCATGAGTATAAATTTTAAGGTATTTGAGTTCTTTGTGGCTGCTGGAAACAAAGATGTATTTATGGCTGCTATCGCTGAGAACACTAAAGTCTTTATCTCAAAAGAAAAAGAAAAAGGAGAACTCTAGAATTTAGGCTTTGTAACTTCTAGGGAACTAAAATATGTTCGTGTTATATATGACTTATCATAAGATCTTCGCCTTTTGTATCTAAGGGCATGTTGGCTAAATATAAGTGAACTTGGGTTCGTATGTCGGTTTCACGATGTTATTTATTTGTCTCGTCTTTACTATTAAAAATCTTTGAGATAATATTGATACTCCATATTTATTGCTTTCAAATAGCCTTTTGGATTGTCTGCTGCCACTCATCTTGTCTATTGGCACTTTCTAGGTCGTAGAATCCTGCTGCACTTTGAGGCTGTTGATTCTGCCTTTTTTGTTTGGGTAAATGGAGTCCTCATTGGATATAGGTCCGTGCTACCACACATAATGCGTTTTTTCCTCTATTCATATTACTGTTGCGTTTACTTTAATATTTACCTTATTATTTTATTGGATAATGTACTGATATTATGATCTTCCTTTGGGGGCAATAATTACATGCATCGACTTGATGGAGTCGGGACTGGTGTAACTCTTAAGATTGAGTTTAAGATTAATGTAAGCTACCTCATATCTTACCCCTTCGAAGATTTGTAGCATCATCTATTTTGGTGCTCACATATTACAGAGTGCTTCTTGATGCTCCTAGATTTGGATAACTAAACCTTCAAGGGATTGCATATTCTCTTTTGTTCTGGTGTGGTATCTGTTACACTAATACAAATATAAACCCTTTCCAAACCTCCAGAGTTTGGATGCACTGGCAGGTACTTCAATTTGGTAGCACACTGTTGTTTGAGAATAGATGCATGTGCTTTTCCAGACTTGGTTAGCACATGGTTTGTTACAATCACCTGGTTCCTTTCCTGTCTCTCGCTTCATTGTTGATTATTTGGTAGGCACAGTGGACCATATATAAAGAGCTAACTTGCTTGAGGCACAATACCGGTTTTGGCTTAAAATGAAACACCCTTATTTACTGCGAGAGTAATAAGGTAATACCTTGTATTGTTTCCTCATCATTTCTCATTCTCTGATGTGGGATTAAATCAGCCTCCAAGCTACCTCCCCTTAACCAACTCAATGCATGACACTCCGACAATGTCCAGTTGTCCACTCACTTACGCCTTATAGACAATTATCAACTGGAGTGACAAACCGGAAAAGAACAGGATAACTATCACAGGCCATGCCATAAACCTTAATACAGAAAGACACATCTATAGAGGCACAAAAGACCATGGGTTCTGATTACCAGTTAAATTCTCTACCACTGACTGAATCTACAGAGTTATGGTAACAATTAGGGGATTTTATGTTTATATTATTCCAACAGTGTCTTTGATTGTCTTCCGTAAAGAGGCCACTTAAGGGTGAAAAGTAAATTGTCTAGGGTGAAAACTAAATTGTCTTCCAATCTAGGAAGCATAGACAAAGAAGCCTTGTCTTTCAAGTGTTGTGTCGCGTCATATCAGGCACGACAGACACTCCAAAATACCCTTGGGCATGCCAAATCAATGCCAAGTATCACTGTGTCCATATCATGTCACGTCGTGTTCGTGTCCGTGCAACATAGGTTCTACTACAACTTATCTGTTGTGAAGTTGTTTTGGCTCTTTATGCTGTAAGGACTGCTGTCAAAACAGATGGAATTACTCAATGGGAGGCCCTCAAAGTGTTCGTTAACCAACATCAGTCCAGCTAGAGACTGATGCAAGGCTAGGAAGGAGGATAGAAGAGGTATCCATAGCCTAGGGAACATGCAAGAAGGATATGCAATCACAAGGCATATTGTCAGGGTGCACTTTATTAAGGACACCAGCTAGATGTCAGCAAGATGATAGTTATGGTGCCAATAATGAGGCAGAATGATGTCTGGAAGAGTAATCCACAAGGTAATGGATATGTAGTCTTTTTGGATGATGCAAGGCCTGAAATGGAGCATAGAGAAAGTAGGTTATGTAGTTGCATGGATTCATGTCAAGGTGCAGTTTATTACTCTTAAGAGCACCAGCTAGATATCATCCGGATGATAGTTATGGTGCAAATAATGAGGGACAGAATGATGTCTTGGAGTCTATTTGGTATCTAGAGACTGATGACTCTAGAAATGGGCACAATATGTAACACCCCGTCCGTTCTAGCGGACTGCCGTCTCAAACGGCAAAAGTGCAACTATCCCGACCCGCTTTGCCTCAAACAAGAAGCAAAAGATATCCAGACTTGTCCCTACAGGAACCATGCTAAGGCTTTCAGAGGCTCGCTTGACGTATCGCTCTACCGAGGCGAATCATCGCTAAGGTGGGTGGCTACGGTGAACTTGTCTTTGCTTAGCCAGCACACATAAAATCTGGAATGTTCATGCTAGTCGCTAGGTGATTCACCCCCTGCATGCTAATAAGAATCCAACGCACCTAGCTAAAGGAATAATCCCAACCTGTATTGCTTATGCTAGAACATGGAAATTGAAATACTGCTTATATTCGGACCCTCGCATGCTAAGTCCCCTAACGATTTCATCTCTCGGCTTACCTTCGGATCCGAGCAAACGTGTCTGCTTATGTTTCTTAGAACGCGTGCTTGCCTGCTTACGAATGTTTAAACGTGATTGTATTGTGCATGCATTTTTGTTGGCCAGGAGACTATCAAATAGTCCTTCTGTGCAATTGAACCTGCAAGTATCCGGGACTGTCAGGTCACCCAAGGCAAATCCCCGAACCAGGGGAATGCATCAAGCAAGAATGAATATGAACGTGAACCACACTTGAATGATAATCATGCCAAGTATGCATCTGAACGAGGATCGTATCTTGTACTGATTAAATCCCAGCTCGTGGAGCAATGTGCTCGTTCAGAATAAGTTTGTGTTCCATGATTATCATGTCAAGCTTTGGATAAAGGATAGACCCTGACCTGCATGCGCGGACTACTTGTGCACAAGGATTTTTGGCTTCCGCGGACGGTCGCCGGGGCACTGGGACCGATCCGATCCGGGCGGAAGAGTTTGTATGGTCGTTTGTCACGGACGGAGTGTTATGTAGCGGGGCTCGCCACCTGCGTTGCATATCGCTCTTAGTCTCGAGACCATAACCCGTCCTTTATGGCTATGCCAGCGACTTTTGTCATATAGATAAGTCATCATCGCTTAGCGGCTATCCGCGTGCGAGTCATTGCATTGCATCAAGAAACAACTGAACACCTGAACGATCTGGAAATAACGACCCTCATGTTTGCATATGCTATGCTCCTGAATGTTTATACTTGCCCGTGCATGAATTAACAATATTTGCCTTGGACAGGGAAGGACAAATGGTAAGTTGGTAAGTCTCGCCGTGTTTTCTCTCATGTCGCACGGCGCACTGCCACACGAGTTAGGCTATTCAAATCTTGCATGGAACTGATCCTAAGGCAACTAGAAAGACAACTTAATAGTTGTGCACGGAACCTGTATTACGTGTTTGGATTTGTCGAGCGGGCGAGTAGCTTCCCCACCAGTGCATTCAATGTACTGATAATCCACCAGTTTGTATGCAGGGTGCGGAAGAACCTCGTTCGGTGCGGACGCCTCCTTCGCACGTGCTAAGGCGTGGAGATCACTCCGAAGCAGCGGCGCGTCCGGAACTAAAGCACATATACAAGACATAATGTTGTGAACATCGCCTGAACATCGCCTGAACATTGCTTGAACATCGCCTGGACATCGCCTGATCATCGCCTATACAATCATTCCACAATTGTAGCCACTAGGTATGCTTTTACTGTTTCAGAGAGAGGCTTGAGCGACTTGTGATCTCGGCTATACGCCGCCTGTAACACTTGTTTATATCAATAAAAGAGTTGCTTTACTTCAACTTGTGTTTCAATGCTTCCGCTATATTGTCGACTCAGTGAACCTGTTACCAAATCGCTATGCGTTATGATTCCGCTGCACTCGGACAATCTGTGCGACTCTGTGGCTTAGAACTCTTACCGCCAGCCAATGAACCACGGCCTTGCACGGACGTGGATCACGCTCGTGCGGCATCACGCCCGGATGGGTCAAAGCGATCGTTCTGCGGGAGCGCTGGCGCGGTGATTCTCGCCTAGCGGGAACGACCGATTTGCCTGCGGGAGATCGGGGCGTGACCCAATAGAGGTGTCCTTGGCCTAGAGAACAGGAAAGAAGGTTATATACTTATATGGCGTCAAGTGAGGGTGGTGCACTTAATTACTCTTAAGGGCTCCAGCTAGATGTCAGCAGGATAGTAGTTATGGTGCAAACTATGTTGTCACATGCGACGCCTAGGCGCACCTAGGTGACCTAGGCGCACAGGTTAGAGGGGGCTCGCCTCGACCTGGAAAAAAATTCATTGGGTGAGACGATGCTCGCCTAGGCGCCCGCCTAGGGTCGAGCAGAGGAAAATATAGGCAAATTCTGGACAGACTAGATAAAAATTTCACTTTGTGTTGCTTCATGAATGCTTCTTTAATGCTTATTAGAACTTATTAGTTATTAACTTATTATTACTATTAGCGTTACTTTTATGCTTGTTAGTTATTGCTTAGTTATACTACATATTTATTGTAATATACATAATTGCGGTTATTTTGTAAAATAGCAGCCGAATTTTGGGCGGACGTCTAGGTACGCTTAGGCGAGACAGGTGGACTGTTGCCTCGCCATGCCTAGCGCCCAGTACAACATAGGGTGCAAATAATCAGACAATGATGTCCCATAGTCTAAATGGTATTTGGGTTATGCATCTCTAGTTGCTCAGCCGTTAATGACTATAGTTTAGCTAAGACGAGATTCTTCTTCTAACCTCAAGTTTAGTTGCATCCATCTTCAATTCAATGTTGCATACCAGAGGAATGCAGCCAAATGCTTAAGAGTTAGTTGTTGGCATGATGGGGATCTTTCATGAACCCGAGTTCCAGTTCAATTTAGAATAGGATTTAGATAAGATTTTTATTTGTATTTTTGGAACTATCTAAATAGTGATATAGGCTAGGAAAATGAAAGATTGAACTAATGTTCTAATTTTAGCATTACTAGGACCTATAAATAGGGATGCGCATGAACATTTTTTAATTAGAGAAGAGAATACGAGAGTTTTATTTAGTGAATATTAATATAAATCTCAAATTCTTTTCTAACTCTAAATTTTTGCCCTTGTCGGCCATAGTCGCCATCCACCATCTTCGTCGTTCACCGTCCATCATCTCCACCATACAATAACTTCGTTCCAAATCTTTGCTTTCAATTGTGAAATGTCGTGAATAACTATAATTATTTGTGCTAAATAACTAATTTTAATTGTTCACAAGAATCTTAAATCTTTCACAAATATCTAAATTTATAGTTTTAATCCACTATAAATTAGTAATCCACATAGAATAGTTCTATATTTCTTTTGGGTCTCGTCCTACATCGAAGTGTTATCAGAGCCCTAGGTTTCACAAATTTTAATATGTAGGAAAAGACCCCTAGGATAATCATGGATAGTCTTAAAAATATGGATCCTGAATATAAAAAGACATTTAAAAGGTCCGTGACAAGCTTGCTAGGTTGGAAGCTAAAATTGATAGGTGTAGGACTGGTCTTAGTAGTGAATTGGATGAACCTAACTATTTTAATTGTAAGAAAGTTGCTCATCTTCCATCAGAATGTTCTTCCTACTGGGAAGCGTACTCTAAAAATATATCTAGGGAAGTTATTAATAATGACAAGCCAAAATCTGAGTCCATGATGCCCATAAACACTATAGCCGTCGAAAATCTATTAGTTGAACATAGTGAGATTATCATAATTGAGTCATCTGTTATGTTCGTATATGAAAATAGGTCCAAGTTTAAAACGAAAACAAATTTTGATCACTAGATTTCATCATTGGAAGAACTAAATAAGTCAACTGATGAACCAAATAACTTTAATGAATTTACAGAACGTGTTAGACATTTTAAGTATCTTGAATTTGTTGCAACTATACAACCGTGAACAATTATTGTTATACGTATTACAAATTATTATAACAGTTTATAAGATATAACAACTGATTGCTGGAACGACTATTTAGTCACAAAATATTTTTGTCGAACTTGTCCCTACATTATGCTGGTTTTATATGGGTAGTGAGACCGTTGTTGTTCATTGAAGAATTTTGTGCCACATCGACAGGATATTTTGCTTTTTCCACCTCCTGGGCCGCTAGTGTTGCCTTGGGATTCCACCATCCTTTCAGGAGCCATAGTTTTGACGCTTAAACCATTGCAACGACCACCACCATGGCCATCTTGGACATGTTAACAAGAACATCTTCGAATTTCCGGTTTGCTTGATTCATTAAGTGTTAAAATCTTCGAAGCCAGGGAGAATGATATGAGATCATCCATGAACCCAAGTCCAATTCATATTATGATTTTGGTAGAATTTTTATTTTTATTTTCGGAATTTTTAAGTAGTGATTTTTGTAATAGATTTAGGCTAGGAAAATGAAACCTATTCCTTATAGGATTGGACTAGTGTCCTAATTTAGAAGTAGCAGGACCTGTAGATAGGCATATACACGAACACTTTTTAATTAAAGAAGATAATAAGAGAATTTCATTTATTGAACATTGGTGTTTGATCCAACTTCTTATAAATATAAACCTCAAATTCTTCTCAAATTCTAATGCTATCGTCGACCATCATCGTTGCCATCCACCATCTTCGTTGCTCCTCTCCCATCATTGCCGTCATATGGTAACTTCGTTCCAAATGTTTTGCTTTCAGTTGTAAAATTTCGTGAATAACTATAATTATTTGTCCTATAAGTAATTTTAATTGTTCACAAGAATCCTAAAGCTTTCACGAATATCTAAATTTTATAAATTTTAATCCACTAAAAATTAGTAATCCACATAGAATAGTTCTATATCACTTTTGGGCCTTGTCCTACATTATGGTGGCATGGGGATTTATGAACAAGATATTACTAAATCCTTTTCTCAAGTGGGCATCAAGTCAATCTGTCTTATGTTCTTGTCTTGTGGTACATTAATTGAGACAAGGGGCCATCTCCCCAATGTGTATTCTTTAAGAATTAGAATTTAACTAGGACAATAATGTAGGTTTAAAACCTTCCTGATATTTTTCTTTTCTTTTCTTAGGAGTATATTGACGATTCCGAACTATTGTTTCCAGATGTCTTGCGTTGTCTGGCTGTCCATAATCCACAGAATATATCTTCGACATTAACCGAAAGGTTAGGATTCTTCTGGTGTATGATTGGTAAGTTTTCACCTCATTGTAAAATACACCAGTGCAGTGGCTGAGAAAACAAAAAAATGATCCAGATCTCCTCAATCCTTCGAGCAGTGAGTACTTAGACTAGCTTTCAGAATCAACAAGAAGCCTTTTGATACTCTGATCCAATAACTGCTTGGGCAATGTTTAAAACTAGGTAAAGTTATGAGAGTTTTCATGCTTTGAAATTGATTCCAAGAACTTCATTAGTTGCATCTTTAGAAGCATCAAACAACAATGAAATGCAGATGCTGCTTGTGGAAATGTATGCCGGAGTTGAAGATCCTTGGCCTCAGCTCTGTTAGTACGCCTTTGATGCACCTGATGAGATGTTCATCAACAACCTGATGATTCCCCTTCAACTTGAGAGAATAGCCTTCTGTTTGTTCTGGATTAATTTGCAGCAGATTGTAATCAATCTGAAGCTGTTGAAATTTTTTGGTCCTGCAGGCCTGCATAATTGGACTCCTGTAATTGGTATGCTTCCAAACCACTTAAAGGAAGATGATGGTACCAAAAATTTAGTCCCACATTGGATACGGGATGAAACTTTGATTGGTTTATATTTGAGTGTTTGGGTCTCTTGTATACATCCGGTTTAACCATTTTGGCAAGTTAGCCAATTGGTATGCACATCAAGACCTGTGCATGGTTCATGTCCTGGTGTGCCATTGGCCGGGGTGTGACTATAAACATTATAACCTATTCCATTATTGTGTGTTGGTGAATCTTTCCCATTAGAACTGACTTGAAGTAGTGCCTTCGACTCATTTTGCCCATCAAGCTTTGTTGGATCATTTGTAACAGTTGACGGCCACACATCAAGAGGTTGTATTCTCGTTAGGTGTTTGTGACGTGACTCATTGCTCTCATATATTATGGGATTGGGAGCATTTAGTTGTTACTTGTTTTAAGGCCCCAAATTTCTTCTCTCAAAAGGATGACGTGTCATACTTGGTTGGATAGATCAAGTTTTTGCAGTGGGACACTTGATCATTTAGGAAATGGTAGGTTTGGCGTCGTTTATTATTTTATTTACATGTTATTATTTAGCTATATCAAGTGCAATGCTTAAACCAAATTGTGTCAGTTTGTTTCATTTCGTATGCAACTGTCATAACAAATCCCTATTTTGCTCTTTTCTGTTTTCCTAACAGATTTAATACTTGGTATGATTTTCACAACCTGACCTCATCTAGTAGATGTTGTTGGTATATTAGAATGGATTAGGGGATTTTATGTAAGATGGAGGAATGTAAGACTATATATATATATATATATATATATATATATAGCCAAGGGATTAAAAAAATAGAACTCCAAAATATTCTACATGATATCAAAGCACAAACCCTAGCTGCCACAAACCCTAGCCGCTACCACCGCTGCCGCGTCGCCACCGCCGCTGCCGTCACCACCGCCGCCGCACCGCTCGCCCACAACCATCGTTGCGCCGCCGCCACCACACTTCTGCCACCACCTCAAAGCCGCGACTCCTGTGGAGCCCGCATGAGCCTTCTGCCGCGGTTCCCGTCGTCTCCCGCGGGTCGTTCCGGACGTTGACATCGAAGGCCTAGATCTGATGGGGGAGAGGCATGATCGGGTCTAGGAGAGGACAAAGAGTACGAACGTGAATCGTGGGACGGGTGTGAGGTGATCGGAGAAGAGGAGGATCGATGGAGGAGATCATCAAGAAGTTGGACCCTGCAGAGGTCGCAACGTTGATGAAGCTGATAAAACTGTCAGCTGGTGAGAGTGCGACACGAACACCGGTGAAGTTGGAGCTTCCCTCCATCGATCTGAAGCTTGATGGACCGGCCACCTACCTGAGTTGGTCACGACGGGTGAGGAGAACCCTCGCAGGGAAGAAGCTGGAGAGTTTCTTATCAGGAGAGAAGACAACCGGATAAGGGATCGGCAGGACGCGACGAGTGATATATATTTGGCTCCTCAATTCTTTAGTCCAGTCGATCGCCGCCACAGTGGATGGCCTTGAGATGGTAAATGACGTGTGGGAGAAGTTGAGGAGGACCTACGATGGTGTAGGAAATAACTTGAGGGTTTTCCAGATCAAGGGGGAGATCGACGACACCGTACATGGAGAGAAGACAGTGCGGGAGTATGCCACGGAGTTGGAGCGTCTGTGGTTGGATTACGATCACTCCTCAGATCGGACGAGCTGCGAGGACCCGAAGTATAAAGAGAGACATGTATGTCTGCAGGAGAGGACGATGAAGTTTCTTAAGGGGCTGGCCGCAGTATTTGCTCAGAGGATATCACTACTTCTAGCCCAACCGAAGATCCCTACACTTGAGGAGACTATCTCGGCCATAATCTAGGAGGAGACTCGTATCAAGCTGCAGGCAGGGACATGTGGTCCTCCTGAAGTGAAGTCAGCACTGGCGGTTGCCAATTCAGGCGGCACAAGACCTAGGGGAGACCCCCCGACAGTGCTACAACTGCCGGAAGATGGGTCATCTGAGGTATGCTTGCACCAAACCACCCAAGGAGGGAGATTCAGGTGGTGGACGTGGACAGTTTGGAGGACGTGGCCGTGGTCGTGGGGGTCGACGGGGTGGTCGAGGAGATTATCGGACGCACCTGCTGGTAGTAGAAGGCGAGGACGAAACTGATAGCGCCTATACTGAGTAGGATCAGGTACTGATGGGCATGCTGGAGGTACTCAGGAGAAAACAGAGAGCGCCAAACGATATATGAGAAGTGGGACTGAGGAGGCGTCCACCTCAGTCTTCGCCAGAGGCAATGCTGCCATGTATGTCCATCCATCGGAAGGTACTGATGACTCACTCGTTCTTGCATCTGTCTTCCCTTAGATCGTCGGACTAGATTGTCGATTCGGGTGCGTCTCGACACGTGACAGGGAATGCTAGTGAGTTCTCTTCCTA
The DNA here is from genome assembly GCA_036927795.1 of Iris macrosiphon. Taxonomy (NCBI): domain Eukaryota; kingdom Viridiplantae; phylum Streptophyta; class Magnoliopsida; order Asparagales; family Iridaceae; genus Iris; species Iris macrosiphon. Next base: position 29,097,350 of record JAYESA010000008.1, on the reverse strand, counting down.
TACTCACCTAGCATCGACGGACAACATTCAAACAACCGATGGTACTTTTCAGCCACTGGTCGGTAAGGGTACTGTCGATTATACAGGTTCAGTAAAATTATCCAATGTTTTGCATGATCTTTTTCCAGTCAGTCTTTTGTCCATTAGGTGTATAGTCCTCCAACTAAAATGCATTGTCTCTTTTGATATTCCTAAGTTGATTTCCAGGAGAAGGAGACGGGACGAAGACTTGGGACTGACACTTGGCATGATGGACTGTGGTACCTGGATCGGGAAGGGCTAGATTCGACATTGGTGTCTGTGGCAGAGAGGGCAGGAATGAGAGGACCGGAGATGAGTGTCGAGGATACAGTGATACTCCACCACAGACGGTTGAGGCACTCCTTTTTTGGTATTTTGAGTATGTTGTATCCATCTATTTATGAGAAAACAAATAAGGAGAAACTAGTATGTGATGCATGTGATTTAGGCAAACTTACTAGGAGCTCATATGTTAGTGTGGGTCATATGAGCTCTTCTGTTTTTGATATTGTACATTCTGATGTTTGGAGGCCGTGCGCCACAACTATTATGAATGGTTACAAGCAGTGTAGTTAAAGGCGCGCCTTGCTCCTAGGCGCAGGGGTAGCGCCTCAGGGCACTCCAGGCGAGGCGCAATTCTTAAGGCGCACCTAAGGCGCGCCTAGGTGCGTTTTTTTCGAGCGCCTTGGAATAGCCAAGGCGCGCATTGAAAATCTTGTCAAAAAAATAACATGTTTAGACTTTTTTTTAACTGTTGTACTGTTTTTAGACTATTTTTTGAACTGATGTACTTTTTTTTTTTACTGTTTCCTCTCTCACTCACTCAATTCAAAGTGATTGCAACCTAGACAGGGGGAAATTTGAAGCACACATGTTAATCAATGTAGAAATCCGATATATATATATATATATATATATATATATATAATTTTTGCGCCTCGCGTCACTCGGGCGTGCGCCTTAAGTGCGCCTTGCGCCTCGGGCGATTTGGATCCTTTGCGCCTCGAGTGCGCCTTGCGCCTTTGACTACTTTGGTTATAAGTATTTCGTTTCTTTTATTGATTGGTCCTCTCGTGCCACCTGGCTGTATTTGATGAAGAATAAGCGTGATGTCTTTGCCAATTTTCGGGACTTTCATAAACATGTCCATACTTAGTACAGAGCAGTGGTGAAGGTACTGAGGTCTGACAATGGGACAGAGTATACCAACAAAGCACTTGAGGAATACCTGTCAGCCTAAGGGATACAGCATCAGACCACCTGTGCATACACACCAGCACAAAATGGAGTGGCAGAAAGAAAGAACAGACACCTTCTAGAGGTGACAAGGAGCATGATGATCGCCATGAATGTCCCACAGAGTCTGTGGGGGCATGCAGTGTTGACATCAGCTCAACTGATCAACATGATTGTCATGCCCCGTTCCCGTGGAATCGATAGTCGTCCCCCCGGCGTGACGTCGTGCGGGCCTAGGTTGCGCACCGCACAAGACTAAGGTACTTTATTTCACATAGCGGGCACATATTCAGAGTACGCAGGTAAATTTGAAACACAGATTTGAAACATGAAAAAGTTCTTTTTTTGAGTCATAAAGTTGCCACACGGTCTTACAAAATATTGACACAAAATGAGATAGCAGTCCTGTACATTACATCCTTTACTAAACTTCAAAATGTAAAGACCTGGTGGAATGATGGCCTTTCCACGGAGCTGCATTTGAGCTTTGAGTAGCTAGCTCCTTTGTTCAAGTACTTCAAAAGATGGCACGCTCTGGACGCGCCTACAGCTGGACTGGATTGGGGGATGACTTCTGCTCCTCGCTCGGCTCTCCTTAGTGCGGGGAACCTGTTTCAACGAGGGTCAGTACATCGAAACGTACTGGTGAAGGCAAGCTAACCCAACTATATCAATCAACACGTTGTTTATATGAAGCATGCATATTATTTGTGTTCTTTCTATCTTGCCTTAGTTCATTTTACAAGCAACAATATATAATAAAACTACTGAAATGAACTTGCCACCGTTCGGTGACATTTACCTGTCCGTCTGAACCACCTGCACAATACTTATCATGTCCTTCCCTGCCACGAAGACACAAGTTAGCTTGCAACAGGTTTAAATATACGAAGGGATCACTGGCTTAATGCCACGAAGGGACGGGTTATAGTCTCGAGACAAAATGATATGCAACGCAGGTGGCGAGCCCCGCTACATAATACTTCGTCCATGACATACGACTATACATAACGTTTCGCCCGGATCGAATCAGCCCGTGCCCCGGCGACCGTCCGCGGAAACCATAAGACCTTGTGCATAAGTTGTCCGTGATCAAACGACATTCTTTTGAATTTAAGGAAATATTAGCACGATACAAGTTCCATAGCATAAACGGTTTTGCATAGTCCTTCTGATCAATATGTCGCATAACAGTAGGGAGTTCAATATGCATAGCACAATTTATAGAAGAAGTATTACATTCTAACTAAAATTGAAGCATATGATGAACATTCTAAACGAACAAGCATGCAAATGAGTAACCGTTATTACTTGGTATCGTCTGATCGGGCAAGCAAGAATACAAGATTTTAGATGTGAAGACTGGAAGAAGGGCCAACTGAATCGAATATAAGCCACTCACAAGTATGTTGGAAGGAAGAAGGAAAGAGGTGCTTCAGGAGTCCGTTCGAGCGTTGCCTACTGCTTGTTCACCTGCATTGCCACGAACAGCTGATCAATACCTCTTCCACTCTTTCCAATATCGGAATTGAAGTGCAGTTCAACGAACGAAAATAATGAAATCCATCGAAACCGTTCAAGAAAACGCAAGCAAATCCGAAAACCAACTCAAGGCACGAAAGCAACAAGCGACAGCGAAAACTAGACAACAAAAGATGCAGCGGAGAGGTCCCTCCTGACTCTGCCGCTAAGTCGATCCTGGGGGCACGATCCACTGAATATGGAAATCGATTCCGAAGAAGCAAATCCATAACGAGGATGAGTTCTTGATTCAATCTATCCCGATCGAACGATACCGTCTTGTATTTCTTAGCTGCGCTCTCCGAATAGGGGGAACGGGGCACCACAATGATGCCCTCGAAAGTACTGGGATGGAAGTCTCCATGTGAGATATTGCAAGAAAATAATAGTGGGATGCTCTCGCTGAAGGTGTTTGGCTGCGTATGTTTTATGAAGGACAACAGACCGTCTGTTGGAAAACTTGACCCTAGAGTAGTCAAGTGTGTCTTCATGAGCTATTCGGCGACTCAGAAGGGGTATGTGTGCTGGAGCCCAGTATAGAAGAAGAGGTTTGTGAGCATGGATGTTCCCTTCAGGGAACTTGAGCCATACTATCGTCAGGAGGGAACCTCATCCATGGGCAACTCACCTGATACTGAGAGTATAAGGCGAGAGAGGGAGATTGGTGACCGATTTAGGAGTATGACATGGAGGAACGGTTGAGGAGGAGAGTGAAGAGGAACAGGGGGAGGAGATGAGAGGTGTTAGGTCCACGGCTCAGGGGGAGTTACTTACCTACAGCAGGAAAGGAAAGCAAACTGCAGTACCTATAGTGCCTATAATGCCAGTGCCAAGTCCCTTGCCTGCGTCCGTCTCGACTCCTGAGACACCTACACCACCACCACCAGATTTTCTTTCAGGTGATATCATTCTTCCTACCCCTCCCACACCATTATCAGTACGGAGGACCACTCGCAGCAATACGAAATTTTTTCCTGATAGATATGGTTAGGACCTTGCTCAGTTTATTTCATATGATAACATATTTTCTTCTCATGGAGCATTCATTGCGTCTTTGGATAGTATTACTGTACCTAACACTTGGCAGATTGTCAAGAACGATCCAAAGTGGAAAGCGGCGATGCATGAGGAGTTAGGGGCTCTTGAGAAGAACCACACTTGGGAACTGGTAAAACTGCCAGAGGGAAAGAGGGCAGTCAGATGCAAGTGGGTCTTTACTGTGAAGCAGAACCCAGATGGACAGGTTGAGCGCTACAAGGCTCGACTAGTGGCAAAATAATACAGTCAGGCATACGACATTGACTACGACGAGACTTTTGCACCAGTGGCGAAGATAAGCACCGTCAGAACCCTGATTTATTTGGCAGCGAATGGTGGATGGAAGCTACACCAACTGGATGTGAAGAATGCGTTTCTTCATGGGGATCTAGTGGAGGAGGTGTACATGGAGATACCACCAGGATTCTGTACTGATAAGACAGTGGGCAAGGTCTGCAGGTTGAAGAAGTCCCTCTATGGACTGAAGCAGTCTCCTTGAGCGTGGTTTGACAGATTCAGGAGGGCGATGATAGGGATGGAATATCGACAGATCAACGCTGATCATACTGTATTTTTCGTCGGAGTGGAGGCCACATCACCATGCTTGCGGTGTATGTGGATGATATGATTATCACAAGAGATGATGAGCAGAAGATTGTCCGACTCAAGGGGAAGCTTGGCAAGGAGTTCGAGGTGAAGGACCTTGGCCTTCTTCGGTACTTCCTTGGGATTGAGATTGCTCGAGAAGCAGAGGGGATTGTTCTTTCTCAGAAAAAGTATGTACTGGACCTTCTCACAGAGACAGGGATGTTGTGATGCAAACCTGCAGCGACGCCGATCAATCAGAGGTTCGAGCTGGGTGCTGAGGCTGGAGAACCAGTTGACCGGGACAGATACCAGATACTGGTGGGCAAGTTGATCTATTTGAGCCACACAAGTCCTGATATCTGCTTTGCAGTGAGTGTGGTGAGCCGCTACATGCATGGCCCAAGGAAGGGTCATATGAACGCAGTATACCAGATTCTGAGATACTTGAAGGGTGCCTCCGGAAAGGGGCTGATATTCAGGAAGAATGATTACGTGAGCATCGAGGGCTACTGTTACTATGACTGGGCTAGCTGTGCTGATGATAGGAGGTCTACCCCGGACTATTGCATATTTGTAGGAAACAACTTGGTCTCTTGGAGGAGTAAGAAGCAGTCAGTGGTGGCCAGATCGACAACTGAAGCGGAGTACAGAGGTATGGCCTTGGGGGATGCAGAGCTGCTATGGCTGAAGAGTATGTTGGATCAAGGAGCCATGATGAAGCTGTGGTGTGACAATCAGTCAACCATTAGTATCGCCAACAATCCAATGCATCATGACAGGACCAAACACATCGAGATTGATAGGTTATTCATCAAGGAGAAGTTGGACAGTGGACTACTGGAGTTAGACCACGTTCCAACCAAGGATCAGGTAGCAGACAGTCTGACCAAGGGACTTAGCTCTGTAGATATGATTAGAGTATGTGACAAAATGGACTTAGTGAATATCTTTCGCCCATTTTGAGGAGGAGTGTTGGTATATTAGAATGTATTAGGGAATTTTATGTAAGATGAAGGGTTGTAAGGCTATATATATATATATATATATATATATATATATATATATATATAGCCAAGAGATCATAAAAAAATAGAACTACAAAATATTCTACATATGTTTCTTTTGTAGTTTTTCATTGTTATCCATGCCACTAGAAAGTTTTTTGATACATCAAAAGTTATTTCTTTCAATGAGAAATATTTAGGTAACTTTCTGGAAATATGCTGTTCAGTATATCCCTTGACACACTTAATTATGCTTTAAATAGTATGCTTGTGAGTGTACTGATTCTTCCAGATTTTAACATGCTGGTTTTTTCATATGTTTTCCAGCCAAGACAGCAGGCTTCCTGCTGAGTTTGAAATCACCGAGTATTGCCATCCTCTTGATTCTGACAATGAAAATGTTCTTGCTGTTCAAGTATTTAGATGGAGTGACGGTACATATCTAGAAGATCAGGATCATTGGTGGTTATCTGGTATTCACCGAGACGTGTTACTCATAGCGAAGCCGAAGGTGTGTTCACCTTTTTTCAGGTTTTTTTTCCTGCAAATACTAAATGAAGGAAGAATACAAATATTTCTTTCCTAAGCCATAAGCAATCTTTTACTAGGGTTTGCAACCACATTTAAGAAATCTTAACCATAAATACAAGTATAAGGAAAAGGGCCATTATATATCGAGTCCTGAATGAATTGTTGACTTGTGAAGGCATGACTGATTATGTGGTTGTAAGTTCTAAGAGATGGGTATCTTAGATTCCAATATATGCACAATGGTTATTTCCATTGAGTATTACTAATGATACATGCATCTTTGATAACCCTTGCAATTGTATCCCCGTACGATAATTAAGAATTTTTTAAGTATATGGTGTATAATTTTGTTGTTAATTATTTAATTATGTTTATATTATGTTTGTTGTGTGTTATAGCATTCATACTATAAGAGAGAAATTATTTGATATTGCAGGTGTTCATAGAAGATTTTTTTTTCACTTCAAACTTGGATGAAAATTTTCTTGCGGCAGATATTCAGGTAACTTGTTAGTGTCAAAATCTGTAGTTCGTTACCAAAGACAACAATTAATAACTTCTTATTAATTAGTTTATTCTCATTGGTAAGTGATTTTCTGGCAGATTCCTTTTACATTCTTGTCGTAAAATATTGTATTGATTAACTTCGTGCATGGACAAATTGAAGATTCCATATGGTCTCTCATATCATTGCACTTTACTCTCTTTTTACAAGGTAGTTATTTATAAAAATAACTGTTGAAAGCTACTGAGTGTACAAGGTGGCTGTTCTTAGCTAACTTGTATACACCAATTAATTATAGCCTCCCGTTATGATAGGTAATTTTCATATATTAACTATTAAGTTCAGTCACTTCATGAGTATAGCAGCATCCTTGTAACTTTCCCTTAATTTCTTGCTAGTGGGCTACAGTAATGTTTTGGAAGATCATCCTGTTGCTTTCTTTCCAGAGTCCAGACATGTGAAAGTGCACAACGAGAGGTTCTTACTACAATAGTTTCTTGATATTTTTTCGTTTCACTTTCTTGCTGAATTTCTCCAGTTCCATTTTTAACATACATACTGGTTCTCAACCCAGCTTCAGTTGAAAGAGAGATTTTATATAGGAGTACTCAAAGCTCAAGTGACTATGTGTCTTCACTGTTACAGGGCACACATCTTTTTCCCCGCACCAACTTCTCCAGTTTCTCTTTTAGCAAACCATTTAGGATTGATGTACACTTAAATATGAATATGAACCTGACAATTCAAAACAAATCTGCTTGTACCATTTCTGTTGAAGTGGTGATTCGAACTCTGGCTGAGGCAATTGAGAAAACTAACAAAGGAAACACTTTACTCTTTGAAGTAATTCATTTGTCCTTATGTAATTCATACCTTTATACTGAATACGATGAAAAATTTCATAAGCAAAATGAAAGTTCATTATCTCTGTGTATGAAGCATGATGAAAAAAGACTTTCGGACAATGACAAGAGATCCAGATTTGTAAATTTTTTTTACTTTTTATGTTGGTAAGTTCTTTATTTTTTTGTTAGTTCTGTTGTTTCATGTACCATTTTTAATTAAATCAATTTTTTTAGTTAGATGTGTATTATGTGATTCTTTATTATGATGGTAGTATTATCTGGATTAACTAACATATCAAAACTTTTGAGGGTCCATAAATTACAGTTTACGTGGAATTTTTCACTGTTATAAAGCTAATACACAAATATAATATCTGCTGCATGTTCTACAGAGGGCATACTAATTTCTTCCAGGCTTATCATACATGCTGTCTTTCATATATTGTCTATAAGTCTATACATGCTGTCTTTCATAGATCAACTTATTTGTATTGTTTCGGTAGGAGTTCAGAAAGCCGGGCATTGCATCCATAAATTGCATTTGTAAATGACATTATAGATCTTTGTGTGGATTTGACCTATTTGTGTCTTCTTTGATGTTGTCTTCTAAAGTACAACTTACTGGTTTTAATTACATCTTCTATTCTCTAGGCTGTAGTTCTTATGCTTTTTATAAAAACAAAGTCCTGAATGTTATTTTAACCTAATGCCAGCACATAAAGCTAATTGCTCCCCAGTTGATAAGAACATTACAATTTCAGGTTGAAGTTAAAATTAATGGGTTACTGGAAAATTCTGAAGGTGCTGACATTTCCAGCTTCGTTGTTGAGGCTACACTATATGACAACGCAGGGTGGTATGCTTCTAGCAGTGGGGAAGGAAACATGGATCTGATCTCTTGTGACGTCATGCATATGGAGCTCAAGCCAACTCCACTTGGAGTCTATGGTTTTAATGGGTATCAACTCAAGGGGAAGTTAGATAGTCCAAAACTTTGGTCCAGTGAACATGTAAGAAACAATCTTTATCACAAAAGCAAAGTAATTGGGGACTTTAGTTGTTCGCGATTATATGTGTAGTTGTGTACCTCATTTCAAGTATCATGTTGGACATATATGTACAGATAATGCTACCTCACTATCTGTTCTATATTTAGATCCATTTGTACTTAGTAGGCAATGATAAACCTGAACTCCACGTTTCTACCAATTTGAAAGCTCAAGTATCCATTTTGACAGGTAATAGTAAAGATACAGGACATTCATGACATGATCCAATGGTTTGTATAGAGTATATAAACTGTACTTACAGTTTTTAAATGATATAAAATTACTTGGTTCAAAGAAGATTTACATTGTTTTCAGTTTGAATAAATGAATGTAAAGTAGAATACCGTTTTTAGTAGTATCTCAACTTTCACATTTACATTTAACTTACAAATAAAAAAATTCAATAAACTTGTGCACGAGTGTTAACGGTTAGCATTTGCATGTGGAGCCATCTGGCAGGAAGCTTGATCTAATTCTCTAGATAGGCAAATAGAGGCATTGTGTGCTGTTGCTTTATTGAACTGTAGAGACGGTATTTAGTGCCATCTTGGGTTAATTTACCTAGATATAAGAAAAAATTGTTCTTTACATTTTCTTGGTTTCCTGAAGACAACTTGCTCTACTTTTTTTTTTTCTAATAGATCTATCCATTTTACTTGTGACTTTCATAAACAGCCAAACTTGTACACTCTTGTTCTCACCCTCAAAGATGCATCTGGGAAGTTACTTGACTGTGAATCGTGCCAAGTAGGCATAAGACATATATCTCGAGCTCCAAAACAGATGCTTGTAAATGGACGTCCTGTAGTAATTAGAGGTGTCAATAGACATGAACATCATCCACGTGTAGGGAAGGCAAACTTGGAAGCATGCATGATCAAGGTGATTTTTTACTATTAGTTTTTCTATCTAGAAAATAGTATTTTTTTTGTTTGGAATCAATATTCACTGGCTGCACATGCTATATGTTTCCTACTGACTTGAAACTCATGAAATAACCTGCATGTAGGATTTGGTTTTAATGAAGCAAAACAATATTAATGCTGTTAGAAACAGTCATTATCCACAACACCCGCGATGGTACGAGTTATGTGACCTTTTCGGCTTCTACATGATAGATGAAGCCAATATTGAGACACATGGCTTTGTTGACTCTACTCATTTCAAGCATCCAACATTGGAACCATGTTGGGCTGGCTCTATGCTGGATCGAGTCATTGGCATGGTGGAAAGGGACAAAAATCATGCATGCATTATTGCATGGTCCTTGGGGAATGAAGCTGGATATGGACCTAACCATTCTGCTCTTGCTGGTATCTGATTGTTACAGTAACTATGTTTTTCTGTATATTTGTATATCATCTGAAAACTTTATCATATATAGGTTGGGTTCGAGAGAAGGACCCCTCAAGGTTTTTGCATTATGAAGGTGGTGGGTCTAGGACTTCATCAACAGATATCGTATGCCCCATGTACATGCGTGTGTGGGACATTGTGAAGATTGCTAATGATCCATGTGAAAGTAGACCTCTGATTCTGTGCGAGTATGTGTCCCCTTGTTTTTCTTTCTTTTTCTTGCTCTGTTTTACAATCATATAATCCTTTTATGCAACAATTTTGATCTCTGTCACTGTATAATATCTTTAGGTATTCTCATGCGATGGGAAATAGTAGCGGAAATATTCATGAATACTGGGAAGCTATTGATAGCACCTTTGGACTACAAGGGGGATTTATCTGGGATTGGGTTGATCAGGTAAAGTACATATGAAATTTGATGATAGTGGATCACATTTTCTCTATGGGTCCTGTGTTGAATTTTTCCATAACTACTTTTTTCGTGTCCCGCTGACACCAGGATAATGCTGAGACTGGGGTGAGAGTCCAGATACAAGGTCTCACAATCATTCATCAAAAGGCTGTTTCTTTGGCCTGACTTGCATCATTAGGAATTTAGGATGCAAGTTTGCAAACCATTACCGCGGCGCAACGGGGCCCTCATCTGCAAAATTATGCTCCTTTTAGTTGATTTGAGTATTCTAAAATTCTTTAACCTATCAATTCTTGTTCTCCGTGAATATCAGCTTACTTAATCACTAAAGAAGACATGGGATCTTGTGATTCATAACTCTTGTATGGACTTTGAAATCTTTATTTCCCTCTATAGCTAAAAAAATTACTGTAATACTAGCCTTTTTGCCGGTTACACACAAACCAATGAGAATATATTAAAATGTCTAACGTAGTCCACATTAGCACGTATATATATATATATATATATATATATACACACACTAATGAATAATATGGCGACTGCGGAGGGCTCCTATAGCGATCTAGGGTTTCGTAATGAAACCTGGGATCCAGGCGCGCTGGAGAGCGGGGACTGGGAGAAGATCTTCACCGCCCAGGCGTCGGGGAATGAGGAGGCAAGAGGTTGGACGACGGTTGCTAGACGCCGACATGGAAGGAGCGTGCAGGGAAAACGAAGCGGGGAGTCGATCCGACTGCAGAAAGGAAGGGATAAGGCGGTCGCCACGGACGGAGGGAGACGACAACAAAGGGGATAGGCGGGGTCAATGGCCACCGCGGGCCGACTACGTCGGATGGACGAGGGGGTTCCCATCCAGCAAACTCGGGTTGACATTTCACGGAGGGAGGTTTATGGCACTGAACGTCAACGTCTGTTGGTGCAACCAACAAGGCAAAGCACATGCAGTACGGGAATAAATCGGGTCCCCATTGCTAGGGGATGATGAATCAAGGAAATGTTCCATCGAGGGATCCGGTAGAGGCACCGCAAGGAGGAAGGGGTAAATCATGGGCTTTGGTATGCAAGGCTGGAACGACAGAGTCCAATGCGACAATGTATTACGTCGAACCGAAGAAAATCAACGAGCACAGGAGGGTAGCGGTGTTCATGGAAGACGAGTTGAAGGTGACAGCGAGTCGATGGCAAAACACGTTGGTTTTCTACATATTAGGAGACCGACCGTTCTACAACCAAGTTCGAGCATATGCTCACCGTGTATGGCGACCACGAGGCAGTATGGAAGTATTTTCAAGGGACAATGGCTTCTTTTTTGTCCGTTTTGGACTTCAAGAAGACGTGGAGAGAATATTGCAAGGGGGGCCGTGGACCATTGACTAGAGATTGATTATCCTGAACCAATGGACTCCAGATTCAAAATGTGAGAAATAATTGTTGCATTCGGTACCTATCTGGATTCGTTTTCCAGAACTATTGCCTCATTACTGGGATACTCCGTTTCTAATGAAGATTGCTAGTTTGATTGGGAAACTGATAAAAGCAGATGAGGCTACGGATAAGCATTCTAGATTGTCTTATGCCAGAGTGTTTGTAGAGATTGACACGGCCACGCATCTTCCTAGAGTTGTGGAATTTGAACTCCCATAAGGGGAAATATGTGCTCAAGCGGTGGAATACGAGTGGGTACCTCCGATATGTACTAGATGTTGTTTTGGGCATGTGAGTAGGCAATGCCCGGTGGAGGCGGAACCTGAGGATATAGGAGGCCCACAACAACGTAGTCAGGAGGAGACACATAATAACGGGGAGGAAGAAAACATGGAAGTAGAAGGGGGTACATCTCAGGCCCAGGGAGTTGGGGGTGAACTACAGACCGAAGGAGAAGGGGGGTCCACTAAGCAAGGCCTGGCGTTGGTGGTGGTGCAAGCTCCAAGTCCGGTAGCAGAAAAAGTGGCCGGAAAGACCAATATTAGGGGTGGAAAGCCAAACAGGGAGACAGATGGAAGGTTATACGAGCAACGATGGAGATCTTCATCATATGACCACAAGAAGCCAGGTTTGGTCAGCGGTTCAGAGTTTAGAAGGCACGACAACGAAGAGGCCGTATCAGAATTATGCACGAAAGAAAGGAAAAACAATGATGTCCAAGGAGGGGGTGGACCTACATCACAAGATATCTCCTACACTGAACGAAGAGGGAGCTTGCAAAGATAATCCCCAATGGAGTTTACTCTTGAGAAGAAATGATGCACACAGGGAGGGACTGGATGGACAGGACTTTGACATGCAGACTGAATTCACCAATGACCTTGTGGTGAGTTTAGGAGGGAACCAAGGTCAGACAAATAATAATTAATGTCGATCTTGACCTGGAATATGAGAGGGGCAAACTCATTGGTCTGATGGAGAGATTAAAGGAGAAACTCGAAGTAATCAGAGTACAATAACTGCTTTACTGGAAACAAAGATTAAATCAGCTAGAAAGATGGCACGCCGCACCCCGACATTTTGGCAACAGAAAAGTAATCTCAAGCAATGCGAGATGGCGAGGATATGGATCTTGTGGGACTCAAGGGTTTGGTCAGGTCGCGTCATCCACAAATCTGATCAAGTTATAGCTTGCGAGTTCAACAATAAGGGTGGCCTCCAATTTATTTTTGGAGCTATATATAGCAATAATGATAGAAGGAAACATGATCTTCTATGGCATGAGCTTATTCACATCAGTACAGTAGCTGATTCCCAACTTCGCATGCCTTTTGTCATATGTGGTGATTTCAATGCAATGCTCTATAGACATGAGAAAATTGGAGGAAGACGAGTGCCGGATTCTATTCTTGCGGAACGGGAATGAAATGTCTGGAACGAGTGGGGCATGTATGGAAGTGGAACAACAAGGTTATCTACAATAGGATAGTCTGTCAGCACGATCGGGCAATCGGTAATAGCAGATGGTTCGACAAATTCCCTACAGCGGTAGCTGATTGCTGTGCTCTCCTAACTAGTGACCATGCACCGGTGCTAGTTAGGCTAACGACGGAGAATACTAGATGATCTCGACCGTTTCGTTTTAACAACGCATGGCCGGAAATGAGTGGCTACCGAGAGGCAGTTGAGGAAGGTCTCTAAGTAGTTGTTCGTGGGAACCTACAATATACATTTTTTCAACGGCTGAAGGCTACAAAACTGAGTTTGAGAAGATGGAATAAAAATCGCCCACGACCGAATCTGGCCCAGAAAGAGGACGAGTTGAAGGCAATTCAGGAGCAGTGCAGGCGGACCCGCAAGATCGAGGTCTCACGACGAGGGAGAGGGACCTTCGGGATGAAGTTCGTATGCTGTCACTGCAGGAAGAAGTTCAGCTAGTGCAACGAGCCAAATGCTCACGGCTTAAGGATGGTAATCGGTGTTCGAAGTTTTTCTATGATATTATCCGGACTCGCCATCACATAAATAATGTCAACAAGCTTTTTAACCCCCAAGGGCGCGTTGTCGCAGCGACAGAAGATATTAGAGAGGAGGCCATCCGTTACTATAAGCTCTTGTTCAACCAAAATAATTATAGGACGGAATTCCCTCAACTCATTTGCAAACGTCTCGTCTCTGAAGAAGGCAATCGAAGGCTAAATATGACAGCATTGAGGAAATATAGAATATGGTGAAACAAGTATATCCAAACAAAGCACCAGGTCCACTTGGTTTTAATAGTAAGTTTTATAATTTCCATTGGGATACTATTAAATATGATATTCTAGCTATAGTCCAGGATTTTATAATGGGAGACTTCTACGGGAAATCAATCATACATTTCTCACATTAATCCCGAAGAAGAAAGAGCCGACGTTGTTGGCGGACTTTCGCCCTATTTCGTGCTGTAATATTCTGTATAAGATTATCACTTCCATCATGTGTTGTCTTATGGAGAGCATTATGCAGGGACTGATATCCCAGAATCAAACGGCATTCGTTAAAGGCATATCTATCGCGGAGAATAGCCTACTAGCAGATGAAATGGTCCGTAACTTCAACAAAGTGGGTGGACGCAAAGCATGCATCAAACTGGATCTACAGAAAGCCTATGATACAGTGAACCGTCAGTTTGTATGCTAGATAATACGGGCGATGGGTTTTAACCAGGTATGGGTGGAGCGGATTCATGAGTGTATCACGACACCTACTTTCTCAGTTCTGATAAAGGGGAAGCCGCACAGGTTCTTTGCCAGCAACCGGGGGCTGCGTCAGGGGGATCCACTATCTCCGTACTTGTTCACATTGGTGATGAAATATTTCACACGTATGATGGACGTGGCGGTGCATCGTAGGAGTATTATTCCGCACTATAAAGAGGTATCACCTAATGTCTCACATTTGATATATGTTGATGACCTGTTAGTGTTTTTGGTGCCTACAAACAGGAGTACAATCTCAACAGGAAGAAGAATAAAGTGTACTTCAACCTGCATTGCCCAAACCAGGAAGATCTTCGAAATATTCTTCAAATCGAAAAAGGGATTGCCAATAAAGTATCTGGGATTACCCCCTTTCGGTTAACTATGCTAGATCACAAGAATGTCAAAGCCTGGTGGAATATGTTCAATGCCGCATCAAAGAATGACAAGCTCAAACCTTATCCTTTGGAGGCAGAATAGAGCTAATCATATCAGTTGTTACTGCCATCTCCATCTTCTAGTTGCAGACTATTATGTTGCCATCAACAACAATACGGAAGGTAGAGAAACTATGTGCAAACTTTATTTGGCGCGGGGGAATACACACAATAGCCTGAAAAGAGTTGTGTCGGCCAAAAGCGGAAGGAGGTGTTGGGTTACGCTCGCTGTTCACTTTAAGTGACGTGGCGGGTATTCGGCTTACTTGGAACTATCTTCAGGGGCGCTAGCTATGGGCTCAATGGATGCGGGGGAGATATACGAAAGACGTGAACTTCTGGTGTCAGCAAAGCAATAATAATTTTTTAGTCACATACAAGACAATTTTACGTGCCAGAGAAGACATTAAACCAATTATCTCATGGAAATTTGGTAATGGGCAGGACACCCACTTATGGATGGATCCATGGTTGGATCACAAAAGTATTATAGATCGAGTAGAGTGGCTGTCATATGAAATGACGAGAAAGAATGAATCGGTTAGTATTATACTGAGGGATGGACAATGGAGCACCACATACCATCCTATAGGAATACAATTTGCTGCCATCATAGCAGCGGTTCCTATTGATCCAGGCATAGAGACGGATGTATGGGTTTTTGATGACTCGGGGGATAGCAAATTCTTCTTCCAGCAAGTGTACGAACGGGTAAGACAACACTCCATGAAGATATCAAATGCAGAGTTCATTTGGATTAAGAAATTGGCAAATAAGATGCAACTCAATATGTTAAAGGCCTTGAGAGGTAAACTTCTAACCATTGATAAACTACACCGGTTTGGCATACAAATTGCTACACATCACTGCCAGCTGTGTCAATCGGCAGAGGAAACGTTTGTCCACTTGTTTTTTCAATGCAACTATACTTGGGATATCTGGAATCAGCAGTGTAATATATTACAGATCCCATTACAGCAAGCCCAAGATATGAATAGCCAAATTGAATTAATTACAAATTATCGAGGAAGTGGTAGCCACTGGTTCAGGTCGGGTCGCATACGGGTCTCGGCTGCGACATGGCACATTTGGAAGGAGCGGAATAGACGTATTTTTGAAGGAGTGCAGACTACTCAGATGGGCATCCTGCATAACATCGAGTTCGATGTTAAAAATCATGATGTAAATATGTACTGAGATAATTATTGGTTATCAATAAAATTACCATTTTTGCAATATATATATATATATATATATATATATATATATATATATATATATATATAAACACTGCCCCTCATGGTGGAGCATGGATGCCTTTTATCCTCAACTTGGACGGAATATTCCATAACTGAGACTGAAACAACCCCCTTACGAAACACCAGTTAATGAAGATTAGTCAGCCAGCTGAAGATCAGTGGGGACAATGTAAACTCAATTTTTAGTTGATCCTTTTTGGTGACCTTATTTTGGTGATGTGTCTGCCAATATCAATATGTTCCTCTCATTCTAAACTGTATAATTGGCTGTATCAATGGCAGCCTTATTATCTCAATATTCTCTCATGAGTATCTCCATGAAAACTCAATATTTGTAAGATAATCTTTTGCTACAGTTGTTCTCAAAACTGTTTGTCTTTGGCCAATATTCAGCCTCTTCACTGGAATGAGCAGTAAGATTATTTCTTGCTACTCAATGTCACTAACTTAACTCCGCGTGCGCTGTGCTTAATTTCCTATATTTTCACTAATGGTCCCAAGTCCGAATAAAGGAGGGATGCATACATAGCCTGCAGTCAGTGTAAAACATTGCCGGACCTCTATGTAATGAATTCTTACAGAATACATGTAGGGGCGTCCCTTAGCAGCAACGTGTTGCATCGTTCCCACCACGTTGCAATAAAAAGTGAACAATGGTGGAATGCTAGGTCGTTACCAATAACTGACTCATTCCATTGTTACTACCCTGATGTGATGTCAATTGAGCAAGGTGGGCTAGGGTGTTGCCTGGAAGCGGCACACCACTTTGCTACTTCAATCTGATGAGAAATAAACAAGAGATTATAGGTTATAGGAAGAAACAAGATAAGGATAGAAAACGACTAGATAATGAGTTAGTGCATCATAGTAGGATTAGGTTAGCTACTTTGAACATTGAAAAATTAACGGTAAAGAGAATTGAGTTGGTGTATATAATGATTAGGAGAAATTAATATAGTTTGCCTACAAGAAACAAATGGGCAGGTCAGAAATTGAGGACATAGATACTACATTTAGAATTTGGTACACAAAGAAAAAGAGACATAAATAGGGCACATATAGTTGTGGATAAATCATTAATGAATAACATTTTAGATGTAAAAAGAATATAATATATGATGACATATTATTTAAGTTAGTATTAGGGGAGAATGTTATTAAATGTTATTAGTGCATGTGCACCCACCCTAAGTAAGATTACATGAAACTACCAAAAAGGAATTTTTGGAGCATATGGATAGTTTCATTCAAGGAGAGACATTGTACATCGAAGGAGACCTAAGTGGTCATGTTGGAAAGGAGAACATTGATTATGATAACATATATGGAGGTTATGGGTATGAAGTTAGGGACGAAGGGGGTAATAAGATTCTTGATTTTGCAGTATCATATGACCTTATAATAGAAAATACTTGTTTTAGGAAGAAAGATGAACATTTAATTACTTTTAAGAGCAGATATAATATTAGCCAAGTAGATTACTTTCTTACTAAGAAGGTTGATAGATTAGTATGTAAAGATTGCAAAGTTATACCAAGAGAGCGCTTAAACAAGGGTTATGTCGTGTAATATAAGGAAATGACTAGATAGTATGATAAGGATAGAAAACAACTAGATAATGAGTTAGTGCATCATAGTAGATATTATTATAAGGAAATGAAGAGTAGTAGAATAAACAAGAGACCGAGAACTACATGGTGGAACTTGAAAGGACAAAACCTTAAGCAACTAAGCTATTTAAGTATAAGAAAGGAAGAAAGATGGAACGTAGAAGAAGATTCTAATGCTATGTCGTGTAATATATCAGTTTCTATTGAGCAAGTAGCAAAAGAGATACTAGGAGTTTCTATGGCAATGTTTGGACTTTTAATGGAACCAAAAGGTTCAAAAATTACTTAAAGCAAAATGAATTTTTTATAAAAATAAATATTAGTATAGAATGAGAATTATGAGAGATATAAAGTATTAAAAAGGAAGCTAAAAAGAAGTTAGTGAAGCTAAATCTAAGGCTTATGATTATTTGTATAGGGGGCTAGAAACGAAGGGGGAAACAAGATATTTATTGGCTTGCTTAGAGTAAAGAAAGAAAGAGCAAAGACGAATATCAAATGTATCAAGAGTGAATACCAAAATCTACTAGTAAGAAAAATAATATTAAGGAGACGTGGAGAAGTTATTTGCAAATGTTAACAAGAGCAACCTAGAAAAGCTTAATTTGGATACAAAGTTAGTTAAATATAGGGCATATTGTTATATATTGCTATTGTTAAGGATGCTTTAAAGAAAATGGAAAAACGATAAGGCCTGATGATATTCCTTCTGAGGATTGGAAATCTTTATGTTGAGAAAGGATTGAGGTGGTTATTAATTTATTGAATCAAATAGTAAGGACTAAGAAGATGCTTAATGAATGGACAACTAGTATTATATTGATCATCTATAAATTTAAGGGATATATATATATATATATATATATATATATATATATATATATATATAGTTGTAAAAACTATCGAGGAATCAAGCATATGAATTATACCATGAAGCTATGGAAAAAAAAGTAATTAAGAAAAAGAACTAGAATTTTAGAGAATCAAATTTAGTTGTATGACGGGTAGATCTACCATGGAAGCTATTTTGTTATTAAGAAGATTAATGAAATATTTAGATAGAAATAGAGAAATTTATATATGATTTTATTGACTTAGAGGAAGCTTATGATAGAGTTCCTAGGGAGATAATGTGGTAGACTTCGAAGAAGAAACAAGTTCTTAGTAGCTATATTTAGATTATTAAGGATATGTATGGTGGAGCTACGACGACCATGCCAACTATTAGAGAAGATAGTAAATCATTTCCTATTACTATTGGCTTACATCAAGGATGGCTTATATCAGGGATCAACATTAAGTCTTTTATCTTTTTGTGCTAGTCATGGATGAAATTACTAGGCATATCGAGGAGGTTCCATGGTTTATGATGTTTGATGATAATATTTTGTTGGTCGATGAGAGTACATAAGGTTAATATGCTAAAATAGAATTGTGGAGAGAAACTTTGGAATCTAAGAGTTCTAAAATTAGTAGGACAAAAACAAAGTATATGAGATGTAACTTCAACTAATAGGAAAGAAAAATGATGGTAGAGTACATGTAGACGGATAAGAGATACCTAGAAGTGAGAGTTTTCGGTATTTAGGATCAATCATTTATCATGTTAGAGATTGAGAAGGATATCATGCTTAGAATTGAAATATGATGGTTGAAATGGAGGAGTGTTTTTGGAGTACTTTGTGATTGGAAGATACCTATGAAATTGAAAGACAAAATTTATAAGACGACTATTAGACCAGATATGCTTTATGGATCAGTGTGTTGGGCAGTTAAGAAAAAAACATATAAAAAATTAGTGTTGTAGAAATGAGAATGCTAAGTGAGGGGCAATACATTAAAAGATATGATAAGAAATGTGTGTATTCGTGGGAAGTTAGAAGTACAAGAATTGAGGACAAGATGAGAAAAAAATCGTCTTAGGTGGTTTGGACATGTGGAGCGTAGACCAATAAATGCTGCAAAGGAGGAGCTATAATATAGTAGTTAAAGGAGCCGCAAAGACTGAGGTAGGACGAAAGATCATGGATTGAAATTTTAACGAAGGATATGATTTTTGTTAGTGTACAGAGGACATAACCTTTAATGGAGCTGAATGGAAGAAAATGATTCAAGCAGCTTTTGGGATTAAGTCTTTGGTGTTGTACTCAATGTTACCAACTTCTCCAACCAAGGTACATTATCCATGTGTGAGGACAATCATCTCAAAAAGCAGGCACGTTGGTGTTAGAGTAGTATCAGACTCTAATTTGCACGTGATTTGCTTCTGCAGGTTTTCCTGCTGCACTTCCTCTTAGTGTTGTTGACGACTCCACACCCTGTATCTCTGCAGTTCCAAAACCTTTAGCATGTAGACTGTAGCAGGATCATTTGGTTCCAATGACCTAGACAACTGGATGGCTAAGTTTCTTTGACGTATCCCACCTCCCTTTTTCAGCAGGCATACATCATTCAAGTCTTCAAACTCCCAAGTAATATTTTCAAAGAGGTAATCCAAGTGTTTGGGTGATCATCTACATGCCCTACGCCCTTAGCAAGAATAAGGAAGAACTGATATTGGTAACCAGGGATGCACAAAGGAGAAAAACAAAGTAATCAGCAGTTTGTAATCATTAGACTTGAATTTGGTTATCCTTTTTAAAAGTTTCATAGACCTACTTTGTGAGAAGAACCTACAGAGGCTTACGGCAAATATGCATGTCCAAAACGCTACCTGGTCAGTGCAATATGACTAATGAGTTATTTGTCCGTTCTCCTTTCCATATCTTTTACAAAATTTGATGGGAACGTATTAGGGTATGAAAGTTGGAGGACGAATAAAATATTTTTTCACTTATTTTTTTTCTCAAAAAGATGGATGTGATTTCTGTTTTAGTCACGATGTTCCGTATAGTCTGTGCATTGCTCATGACTGTTCAGTACAACGATATGCTAACGGAGAGAGTAACTTGGAAAAACGTAAAATATTTCA
Organism: Iris macrosiphon; assembly: GCA_036927795.1. Classification (NCBI taxonomy): domain Eukaryota; kingdom Viridiplantae; phylum Streptophyta; class Magnoliopsida; order Asparagales; family Iridaceae; genus Iris; species Iris macrosiphon. Next base: position 29,076,795 of record JAYESA010000008.1, on the reverse strand, counting down.
TGGTATTAACTGGATAAAAGAAATAGTCAGGGCATTAAAGTGAAAAAAGGTATCAGTTAGGGTTGTCAAGTGAAAATTAGCCATTATTATTATTATCATTCTGATAGCATTAGTATAAAGAAGATAACGTTTAATGGATGTCTTAGAAGTATCTTCCTGTTTTGTACATCTGAAGGGCTTACTTAAGGAGGATAAAGATGGAAAGAAGCACTGGGCCTACGGAGGAGACTTTGGAGATACACCTAATGATTTGAACTTCTGTTTGAATGGCCTTATTTGGCCAGATCGAACGCCTCATCCAGCTTTGCATGGTAACTCTGAAATAATACTGATCCTTTTTTTGTACGCATCTTATTGTATCCTTGTTCAGTTAATTGATTTGTGCTTTCAGAGGTTAAATATGTTTACCAGCCGATCAAGGTTTCTTTGATGGAAGACAAAGTGAAGGTATTCCCTTGATAATCAAACACTGGTTTTTGCTGCTTTGACAAGAAGTAACTAGTTTCTTTTGTAATGTAAATGCAGATATTTAATGCACAATTTTTTGAAGCAACCAATGCAATAGAGTTCAGTTGGCTTCTTTGTGGAGATGGATGCACCTTGGGATCTGGGATACTCAGCATTCCAATTATAGAACCACAGATTAGTTATGATATAATGCTAGAATCGTCCCCATGGTATTCTATCTGGAAATCAAGTTTGGCTACTGAAATATTTTTAACAATAACTGCTAAACTTCAGCAAAGAAAACGATGGGTTAATGATGGTCATGTCCTTGCCTCTACTCAACTCTGTTTACCAGCCAAGACGAAAACTGCTCCTCATGTATAATATATTATCCTTGTACTTAATTCAAAAACTTATGAAACACTTCATATGGTGTAACAAGTATCCTTTTTCAGATCATCAACATGAAAAATAGCTGCCCTCTTCTTTCTGTGTGTGATGGTGACTCCATAACAGTTAGCAAGCACAATTCTTGGGAGATCAAAATCAATAAACATACTGGAACAATTGAGAACTGGAAGGTACTTTCTTTTACTGATCATGCCTCTGAAAGTTATCAGCTCCTATTACCGAAATAGTGGTTCTTAAATTATAATTGTTTATCTAAAAGTGGATAACTAATGCCAACAAAAGAAAGTAACACACTGGCATTCCTTGCCACCCGTACTTGCTCTATCTTCTATGGATCATTTAGTTGATCTTCTTGTGGGAAATTTATTGGTACTTGCTATCAAGTATGTTAACTGTTGAGTTATGTGTTAAGTTTAGTTTAGTCCCACATCGGATATGACTAATAGTGAGAGGGGTTAGCCTCTCCTATATAATGTACTCTCCTAAAAAAAATTCATTATTCCCATCTTACATGGTATCAGAGCCAAAACTCTTACTCTCTCTCCCCTCCCACTTCTCTTTCAAACCCTAGCCCCAACCCTAGCCACACCCCGTCTCCGCCTCCCGCCCCCTCCCCCAAACCCTAGCCTCTTCTATTCGATTCGACTCGTCGATCGGCGGTTGGACGGACCAGATGGTTTCTCAACAATGCGGAAGAAGGTTGAGAAAATACTTCGGGGAATGCGATTGTCCAAGCATCTGACTGACAACCCTCCGGAGATGACTGATCCCACATTTGAGCAGTGGGAGACGGATGATAGTTGACTGTTTACACAGTTGATGAACTAAATAGAACCATCGATGGAGGACATGGTTAAGAACACAGACACGATAAAGGAGTTATGGGAGGTCATAGCGACAACGTTTGATGGAAAACGCGACTTGTCTCGTATCTACGACTCGGTCGTCGGCGTCTACCGGACAGAACAGGGTGACAAGTCTCATAAGGACCACTTTCGGGCCTTTAAGGCTATGGTAGATGAAGTTGACCGTGTATTACCTTTGACGACGGATATCAATGAAGTGAGGGCTCAACGTGAGCAACTTCATGTCATGGCATATCTTGCCTCTCTCTGTCCTGATGCTGACTCAGCTCGCTCTCAGATCATTGCTGGAGCGGAGGTTCCATCTCTAATGGAAGCTCATTTTCATATCTACGGGCAGCAAAGGTCGTCGAGACCTCTCCAAGTGATGCTCATGCTGATCGATCTGCTCTTAGTGCCGCTCGTACTGGATTTTGTGGTGGTCGTGGTGGACGACGTGGTGGTCAAAATGTTGGCCGTGATGGTGGACGGGGCATTGACGGTAGTGATAGAGGTTGACCTGCGTACTTGCTTCAACTGTGGTCTACATGATCATTTCCAGTAGCAGTGTACTAAAGCTCCTACCGCCAATGTTACCTCAGATACTCCTGATTTTGGCGGCCGATCCGTACAAATGACTGATGAAGCATATGCAGACTTTGTTGAGTTTCAAGCTCAACGTCGAGGTGAAGCCTCTACTTCTGGGTACATCGCAGGGTACTGAGCGGCATGTGTGATACAGTCGAAGCAGTGGGTCCTTGATTCTGGTGCGTCTGCTCACTTGACAGGCGACACAGGTATGATACGAAATTATGTACCGGTTGGTCGTATGTCTAATATTACATGTGCCAATGGTGGTTCGCTGACAGTCCGTGAAAAATGATTTGTCCGTCTTTCTTTGGGACTGTCACCACATTCTGTATTACATACACTTGGAAACCCATTCAGCTTACTCTCAATTAGTCGGATTACTTGCGATATGCATTTCTTGGTAACATTCTTTTCTGATGGTTGTATTTTTCAGGACCTAAAGACTGAAAAGAGTGTCGATAGGGGGCATGTGGCTGGAGGCTTGTACTTGTTTGACAAAACTTTCTATGTTGCATGTGCTGATGTAAAACTTGATCCTTTTGAGTTACACTGCCGGTTAGTACATCTATCTGTCCAAACACTCCAGAAAATGTACCGATCTTTTGATGTTTCATGTTATTTTTATTGCGAGTCATATAGTTTGGCTAAGCATCACCAGATTTTCTATCCGGTCAGTCAGTGTAAAATTGCTTCCGCTCACTTCGAGTTGGTGTATTCCGATATATGGGGACCTTGTCCTGTTGAATCTATGCTTGGATTCAAGTACTTTGTTACCTTTGTTGATGACTACTCACGTGTCACTTTTGTTTATCTAATGAAAAATCGCTCTGAATTATTTAACATTTGGTGCAATTTTTATGCGGAAATCAAAACACAATTTGGTGTTCCGATTAAATGCGTTCGCAGTGACAATGGTCGTATGTCTCGTGAGTTTGTTTCACATCTGTCGCGGAATGACATCCACCAAACTTCATGTCCTTACACACCACAACAGAATGATGTGGCTGAACGCAAGAATCGTCATATCTTAGAAACAATGCATGCTCTTATGTTCCAAGCACGTACTCCAAAAAGATTTTGGTCGGATGCCGTTCTTACGGCTTGCTATCTTATTAATCGCATGCCGGCGTCTATTCTCAATGACGATACTCCCTTCTCTTGGTTATATCCCAACGAGAGTCGTTTCCTCTACCTCTCCGAATATTTGGTTGCTTGTGTTATGTTAGGGATATTCGACCAATTCTTTCTAAATTAGATCCAAAAGCTATCAAATGTATTTTCCTTGGGCATCCTAAGGATCAGAAAGGGTATCGGTGTTTTTTCCCAGACTTGAAGAGGTATTTTCTCTCGAGATGTTATCTTTGTTGAAACCGAGTTTTTTTCACTTCCACAAACTACTGGTCCGGCTTTTCAAGTTTACCTAGAAGATGATTTCTTGTTGTTTCCTGTTCAAACACAATAGTCCCCCCATAAGAGTGCCCTCCCCTACCGAGCCAATATCCCGATCCGACGGTCCGAAAACACCGGCTCCGTCAATACCAGCATCGTCGGAACGAGTTTTGCCGATAGTGCCTGCGGACACAGCGCCTTCATCCTCCTCTAACTCCAATGATTTGCTTCTGCCTGATCCGCCAGCTCGACCTCGTCGTACATGTCGTGATCATCCCTTGTATGTTGACAATTACAAGGGGCTTGCGAGCCACACACAATCATTGTTGGCTACTATTGATGGGATTCAGATTCCCAATACTGTAGAGGAGGGTCTTAAACATCCCGGTGGCGTGCTGCTATGGAAGAGGAGATGAAAGCACTTCAAAAAAATTATCCATGGAACTTGGTTAATTTACCTTACGGTAAGAAGACAGTAGGTTGCAAATGGGTATTCAATATTAAGGTAAAACTGGATGTCACTCTTGATCGCCTGAAGGCTCGTCTGATGGTAAAAGGATATTCTTATACATATGGTGATGATTATTTTGAGACACTCCCCAGTTGCTCGGATGACCTCTGTGCGCGTACTCTTGGCCTTAGTTGTTCGCTATGACTGGCCGTTGCTACAGCTGGATATCAAGAATTTATTTCTTCACGGAGATCTTGACGTAGAAGTGTATGTGGTGCAACCTCCCGGGTTCGTTGCAAGGGAGGGTAAAGTGTGTCATCTGCGGAAGGGCCTTTATGGTCTCAAACAATCCTCTCGTGCATGGTTTGGTCGTTTCACAGATGTGGTTACTAAGTTTGGTATGTGCCAATCGAAGAAGGATCATTCAGTATTCTACCGTCATACATTAGTTGAAAGGATACTACTTGGTGTTTATGTGGACGATATTTTGATCACAGGAGATGACAGTCAGGACATTGCAGGACTAAAGAAGTTTATAAGAGAACAGTTTCAAACCAAAGATTTGGGATCGTTGAGTTACTTTTTGGGCGTAGAAGTCACACGTGGTAAGCGGGACATTGTAATGTCTCAGAGAAAGTATGTGCTAGACATCCTAAACGATGCAAGCTAAGGGAGCAACCTCGTCCATGGATCCAGGGATAAAGTTACTTCGCGACGAGGGGACACTGATGACCAATTCGGATCAATATCGGCGAGTAGTTGGAAAACTCAACTACTTGGCCGTTATGACTCGTCCAGACATTTCCTTTGCAGTGTCGCCAGTAGATTCATATCTTCTCCACGAATTCCACATTGGGAAGCAGTTCTCAGAATTCTGCAGAATCCGGAAAAAGAAATTCGGATGGAGAATAAGGGGCGTACTTATGTTGAGTGTTTTAGTGATGCTGACTGGGGTGTCAGTCTTACGGATAGATGGTCTACATCTGGCTACTCAGTCTTCATTGGCGGGAACTTGGTATCGTGGAAGAGCAAGAAGTAGAGTGTGATCGCACGATCAAGCTCAGAAGTGGAATATCGGGCCATTGCTCATGGCACAACAGAAGTGGTATATCTGCAGCATCTTCTACAGAAACTGGAAGAAGAAACATGATATAAAGCAGCAGATATATGGTGTAATAACCAGTCTGCTATTCATATTGCTACTAATCATGTATTTCATGAATGGACAACACATTGAAATCGACATTCACTTTGTCCGTGATGAGTACCAGAAATGGATGATAAAGTTTCACCACGTGAGAACCGACGATCAAATAGCTGATATATTTACAAAGTCTCTTCTAGGTCATGGGTTCAATTTTTCTGTAACAAGCTGGACATGATTGACATCTATGCTCCAGCTTGAGGGAGGGTGTTGAGTTATGTGTTAAGTTTAGTTTAGTCCCACATCGGGTAGACTAATAGTGAGAGGGGTTAGCCTCTCCTATATAATGTACTCCCCTCTTCTTAATAAAAAAAAAATCCATTATTCCCATCCTACATTTACATTTATGGGAGTAAACATTATTGCTCCCTGGGATTTTTGTTGCAAATTGAAACTGTTTTCTTTTTATGGGTTTAGAATATATATTTGATTCCAATCTTTCTTTCTTAGGTCAACTACCTGCTTTACAGAATGCAATGAAGCAAGGAGAGAGGCATCTCGTCCATGTTGTGTTTAACTATTTAGTTTGAATCTATTGATTTCCATCAGCTCTCTTTCGTTTTGGAAGCAACAGAAGAATGAATATAAAATCTAAAATTAAATACTAAATAAGTATAAACAAAGAAAAAGTTGATGGACAGGACAGAGTGCTTCTTGACACAATGGTGCACTAGGATAAGTTTTGTTTGTACTTAAATAATTAATTTTTCACTGTAACAAAGGTATTCCTTTGCACTGATTGTTTGTTCATTTTTCATGTGTACACACAAGCCTCTTTTCCTAAAGGTCTTACGGTTTCATGCTGAATGAACTGTACGCTTGATTGAACACAACCATATTCTGTACACCAATATATATAGCTCACAAAAATGTATGCAGACTGCATGTTTTTCTTAATGGGCTACTGCCACCAATTTATCTATCACTTATTGAGAATAATCTTAAGAAACCATTGAGGATTTCACTTGTATTCTCCAATACATGAGTTCTTAATGGGTAATTACAGATTGAAGGACGCATACTGACAAGTCAGGACATAGTTCCTTGCTTCTGGCGAGCTCCTACTGATAACGACAAAGGGGGAGGCAATACTAGCTATTACTCCAGATGGAAGTCTGCCTTCCTTGATACCATGATCTTCTGCACAGAGCAATGCTCCATACAGAAACTGGCTGATCATGCTGTGCGCATCACAACCACTTATCTTGGTGTCCCTTTGGAGTCCAAAAGTGAAGATTCCATTATTTGCAGGGTTGATGTGAGTTACATGATCTATGAGTCTGGTGATGTCATCTTTGAATACAATATAAACCCGAAGAGCGATCTTCCTCCTCTTCCTCGTGTTGGTGTTCAGATCCGGCTCGACAAATCATTAGATCAGGTTACATGGTATGGGAAAGGGCCATTTGAATGTTATCCAGATAGGAAAGCAGCTGCCCATGTTGGTCTATATGAAAGTAATGTAGAAGATATGCATGTACCATACATAGTTCCTGGTGAATGTTCTGGTCGAGCGGATGTAAGATGGGTGTCATTTCGAAACAAGGATGGATATGGATTATTTGCTTCCATTTATGGCACATCCCCACCTATGCAAATGAGTGCAAGTTTCTACTGTTCTGCAGAGCTTGACAAGGCAACACACAACCAAGACCTAGTCAAAGGAGACAACATTGAGGTATTTCTTATCTGCAAAGAATATTTTTTGCTTGTTTATCATATTTTACAATGGATTGTGCTAAAAGAGTGTCATAATTAAACTGATCATGGTTTTCATTGAAATCGACCATTTTGGGAAATTTTCCTCTTTTTCGCAGGTTAAATTACTTAGCCTTTTCTGTTTTGGGTGTGATATCAGGTGCATCTTGATCACAAGCACATGGGTGTGGGTGGAGATGACAGTTGGACTCCTTGCGTCCACGAACAATACCTGGTGCCTCCAGTGCCTTACTCATTTTCCATGAGATTGTGCCCAATCAACCCTTCTACCCCATGCCAGGACATGTACAGATCCCAGCTTCCACTGTAACCAAAATCCTTGTGGTCAGATGGAGTAAATACCGAATTCAAGAGAACCTTCTAGAACTATCAAGGACGGCAATGAAGCTTTGTTATGTCATTCCTTTCTGATTAGAATCCATAAGGGAACGATAATAAACTGCAGATAGACAGATTTGTGATTTCTGGGAGAGGACTATGATGATCTGTTAAGTTATGGTTTTATGTGATGCAGCCATCAGGTTATTGGTGCTCATTCCATGCACTCTTATGTTATTTTTTTTTCCCCATTACAGTTCATCTGGAATAAAGCACTTTGTATACAAAATTATGTATTATCTGTTTGGTAAATATAGTTGTTTGTTACACAAGAATTTATTCGGGCTGTTGATGCTGAATCATCTAAGTTACTCGGAAGTATATACCAAAACAATTGGCTGTTTGGTATGTAATTTAATAGTGGGTTTGAGAACTGCAACCAGGTTCGTGAGGTCCCAACTCGTGATAGTTCTTCAAATGTTGATTTTGGCCAAACAACTGTATGGTGTTGTATGATGTTAAGCAGTATAAAACCTGAATGAATTAAATTAGTTTCATTTTGCTATCTTTAATTGTTACTGGACAGAGTAAAAATTGACAAGGATGTCACAACCAATATGGTCCCAATTATGTCCCCTCATATGAATATGTGGGTCGCATTGATTTTATAAAAAAGTAGAAATATTTTTAACCGATGACTCGTGTATTCATAGGAGGGGAGACATGGTTGAGATACCATATTTGAAAATAGCAGATCCCATTTCGGATGTCACTGGTTTCCCTAGAATGATGTGCATTTAGTTTTCCTTAAAGTAAATTGTTGCATTTGTTGAACTTTTATTGTGTCTGAATTGGTTTAGGTAAAGTCAGTTATGGGAGCAAAAGTTGCAAGATTTTTCCAAATGTTGCAGCTTTCCTTGGGAGCCAAAACAACTTGTAGCAAATAGCAAGGAACTATTATGAAACCATTCTGACACAAGAAGAAGAATTATTGAAGGCATTTAACATGACAAGAGGATATAAAGCTGGCATCTTTGATTTTGTTGGGGTCTTTTGGATCCACACAGAGAGGGACCAGATCTCGCCTCCTTTTTCCAATATGGGAGGCTCAGCTAAGCTCAGCAAGTATAGCACATAGTTTGCTTAGCATCAGAGTAGTCAAGGCCAGGCAAATTGCAGTGCAGAACTTAGCATCAGAGGCAGTTTGCATAGCACAAGTTTACCAATGAACATAGCCAGTATCAGAACACAGAGCACCCTAGCTAAGTATCAGAGCTCAACTACCTTGGCCTTAGCCTTAACCGCCACTCACTAACCTCCGTTAGCGTCAGCAACATTCAGAACAAATGAGCCTCCATGTCATCATCGCCATGTCAGCAATTGTCCACTCAGCAACTACTTACCAGCACACTTGGCCACGTCAACACAGTAACCGACTCCTACTTCTATAAATAAGAAGGGCTCAGTGAGGGAGAGGGGTGTGAAGATTGTAAGCAAGTTTTTTTACTTTGCCAGTAGAATTCTAGTTACTTTGCCATTAGAATTCTAGATCTTGATAGTTTCTCTGTAATTTCCTTTTCCGCCATTTTCCTCCCCAAATTTCTCTTCTATTCTCAAATTTCTTCCTCAAATTGACCTAGAAATGTCAGATTACTCTAGATACTTTCAAGTTTCAGATCCGCGAGGTTTGGGAGCCCATCAGACGGAGGCTTGTAAGCCCCATCTTCCGATATTCGTATATGTGTGTATATTGTATTATGTATTTTTTATATTTTTTTACTGGTATCATATCATGTACTCGCGTGCCATGTGTATTCGTATCACGTCCTAGTATCAAAATACGTAAAATCAGAACATGTGTGGTTAGCTACGTTTTAAGCGGACTCCAACCCAAGTCAATTACGTATACGCGTTCCAAGGTCAAGTATTCTAGCTATCTATCTTTATGACTAAGTAACCAAATATATCTCAATTTACGATGTATAAAAATCTCAAGAGTAGACAAAATGCATTAGAGTGGACCTACAATAATACATATGTCCGAACAAGCTCAAGAAAATAACGGAGTAGCATAATATAAATAATAGAAAGAAACTACGAAAGATACATGAAAAAAGTACTACTCAATCATACCTGAATCAGAGCAAGGAATCATCCACGATCCTTCGAGATAAGAGATAAACTCTGCACAATCAACACAACCAAGTTGGAAGGGAACCGTCCTCAAAGGGACATATCAAGATACATAATATACATGTTAAATGTAAAATTGTAATATCATACAACTCCCGATAAGGGTATACCATAACTAACCAATATATGTAAAATACAATTTTGAGGACAACGTTCGCACACATGGACACTGTGTATAAATATGATCTGTACATATACGACAATCAATCATCTATATAACGGGCATAACATTATCTAAGAGGCCATCTGTATATTAAGGGTCATCATACCCACATCTCCAATAAGTCTACGGGTTATCAGAAAAGTGTAAAGTGACCTATACGTCTGTAGAAGTATAGAAAAAAATACTAAAATAAGAAGCCACTCTTAAGAACATAATAGTGCCACTCTTAAAAAGAGTGCATATTGGCTTCTGTATCACATTTATACACAGGGTGCTTCCACACGTAAATAAGAACAGTGGCCCATACTTGAGAGATTGACAACTGCCAAGCTTGAAGCTGAGAGGACTTTCCACATGGCAAGCATAGATGGTTCTAAATGCACAACAATGATCTACGCTTAAAGGCTATGACGCTTAAGACGAAGACTTATTCACGCTACATCATTCATAAAGAAGACCCTCCACGTGGAAGCTATGCATTGCAACAAGTGCCAACATGTCAGGCTCTAAATGCTCGAGATTACTATGTGTTAAGCGCAATAGTGTTCTGTGCTAAAGCTTTCGTGCTTAAGTGATTGGCGCTGAGCATTTTTCACGCTTAAGGACTTCATGTTGAGACACCGCTTCCTATTTCTCATTAATGACGACATGCGTGCGTTGATTGAGGAGTTATGACTGATGCTTCGAATCTCGATGCGTACGGGATTCGTTACGAAAGTCGAGGTGACAGTCATAATTTTGCTACTATAATCATGACAGTTAATTACATTCCTTGTAACCAAGCCACTTGGCATGCAAATAGTAATTTGCGTGCACATTTAGGTCACTTTGTTTCCAACATTAATGCTCAGTAATAGCATTATGATTTTTGTGAGACGTGTTCCTATGAGACTCGCCTCACTGTATCGGTATTCGTATTCAGATACGCGATTATTTACTGTGTATTGTATTTCTGGATTTTTTTGGTTGCCTATTTTCAAGAAAGTACTTAATGACTTATGCAACATAATATTTTGTTTGTGTTTTTGGCAACTGTATTAATCACGAGACTACCCTGGACCAATAGAATATCCATTGGCATTGCCATAGACCCGTGTATGGACCCTACATAGAATGAGATTCCCTTGGCTATTAACCAAATCACCTTATTGCCCCATGGACCCTTATGTTTCTTCGGATGGTTGAGATGGTTTCGAGGGGCATAGATTGATGAGGTGGGTGGTTTGAATGGATGAGATTAAATCCCACAACATATAACCCCCTTTCTTTTCTTTCTCCTTATTTATTTCACTCTTTTTCTTTTCCTTCTTTCTTTACCCACTTTCCTCAAGCAAGCATGGAGCTAAGCTTGGAGCTTGGCATTGAGGCCTAGAGTGTGGTTTCGGAACCCCTCTTGGTAATGGAGTGGAAGACTAGGCTTGGAGCTTAACATAGACAAGTACATCTTACCATGGATTCAACCTAAGACTTGCGGTTTTCTTCCATTGTGATTATTTCTTGAATATTATTGTATTTAAATGTTCCTTACATGATTCTCTACTGGTTTAGTTTTTGGTTTTGTATATTCTCACGAGTTTTAGTAATATTTGTGCTCATGTCAATTTCTAGATCTAATCATGACCCATTTTAGATTTTTTGTGTGGAATTGAACTATCAAACCTCAGAATTTGTGAAATATAATTCTTCTATGTTGTGGAGAATTCAATTTCACGCGATTTTGACTTTTGCAACATCAAATTTCGAGTTAAATTGAGATTTTTATGGCCGGAGCAAGTTTACGAATTTTTTATGTCCTGGCTGCTATTTTTTGTCATGTTTTCGCGTGCAGTCTGTTTTCCTGTTTTCTATGCATGATGTTGTTTCCGTGTAGGATCCTATTTTCGCGTAGGATGCTATTTTTTGTGTGTAGTATGTTTTCCTTTTTTTCGTACTGGATGATGTTTCCGCGCAGGATGTTTTTTCGCGTGTAGTCTACTTTTTGTTTTATTTTTTCGCAGGATGTTGTTTCACGTAGGATGCTGTTTTTTGCGCATGTTTTGCATGTTTTGTCTTTTTTTGCTATTTTCTTCAACGATTTTGATCGTTATCATGATTTTGAGTGCTTGTAGTTAGGGAGAGATTGTGCACCTTATAGTTTACATGAGTACATGTCCTCCATTGACACGATGTCATTACATTGTCTTGATTCCTTGTAGTGGTTCGTGGTAGCGTACTCATGTCCATGCATTAATTTATGTCTTGATTCGTGATAGTGGCTCGTCGTAGCGCACTCATGTCTCTTGATTCCCGTACTATTCCTGTCATGGCTCGTAGTAGTGCACTCATATTTATTAACAGTATTCCATGGTCATTTTCACGTCTTGTGTCTTGCTTGTGCTTGATAAAGCTATTGTTCAGTCTTGCATTAAATCTTATGTCTAGGATGGATTTTCGGATATCACGACCGGGAATCTTTGATTAAACTGGTAAGGTTAATAACTAGACTTGTCACCTAGATTCATTGGGAGGGGCTTTCCTGGTTGCATGCAGTTCCGTTATCCCGACCATATTTATTGGACTTGGAGCTATCTGACGTGAGAGGAACACGTCTAGCATACCGTCAAGTATTTTAATTCTAGTACATTGACTCATGTATATTGATTTTGCCTGGATAACCTGGATAGACTGCAGGGTGTGTGACCGATAGAAAAACCTTAAGTGCATGTGTTAGTAACCAGGATTTATAGTAACCCTAGTTAACTAATGATAGCAAGCCATAGGTTATGATTGGACGTGATTGATTGATTGGTTGTCTAGTCTTGTTATGATTATGTTCCAGTTTATTGTTCTCGTACTATTCTAGTTTATTGTACATGTTATTTTTCTATTTTTGCTATGTCTTGGTCCTGGCATTCTCATTTTTTTGCCAGTTTATCTTACATGTTTATGCTAGTTTACCTTACATGCTCTTATACTGGTTTACTTTTACATATTCCGGCATATATATTTATTTACCTTATCCTAATATATTATTTAATTTCATTATGTTATTATTTACTGCTTTACTGTATTATGCTATGCATAGTGGTTTTAGTTTACCCTTATGTCTTCCTTGTGGTACTTTATTATTTGATGTTTTGAGTCCACTGGTTTTTCATGGCCAGATTTGATAGCGGAGCCAAAGGATCTACCATATCTGCCGCTCGATGGTGTCCACCCGGAGGACCCCCAGCCGAGCACTTGAGTGAGTTTTTATTCCCTCTTTCCACCGACTCTGTATATTTTTTGTGGCATTTAGCCAATGAGTACCTGTTTAGCTCATATTTTATTCTTGATATTTCAATTGCGATGGCTTACATGGTCTGTATATTCTAGAATGCAGCTAGATTGATTATGTATTATTATTACACTCTTGCTAGTATCTCATTTTGTATTACTAGCTTCATGCTCACATATATATTATAGTTTGAGACGCTTTATTGTTTTATATGCCATGGTGATCATTATATTGCTCTTTACTTATTTGCTAGTGATTGAGACCCATAGGACTGTTTGACCTAGGATTGACTATTGGCTTGTATATAAACTCTCATGTCTTCACAGCCGTGACCGTATCTTGAGGTATTTATACCCTGATATATGTAGCTGGCCTAGTTCCATCCTAGCTCTTCAATATTCTGGTTCTGGGACATGATAAGGTTTTAGTGATGGCCCATGCAGGTCTGATTTATCAGACATATGGGGGTTATTGGTCTTTAGATGTCTCAATCCCTATCATGATCCCTTTAGCATTATTCTGTATTCCCTTTCCTTGGCCTGCTATTTGATTTCATCTTTATTTTATCCCGCACTCTGAATTGACCTCGTGTTCTTATCTTTTAGGGGCACTATTCTTGATCCTTCTGATCAGCTAGCTAGAGTTCCGTCGATGGTTGGGCAGCATTCATCTGGTCAATAGATTCCAGAGGTTTAGACTCAACATTCACGGGCATAATCCAGGATAGATCCTAGAGCACAGCAGCAGGATCAGTTTGGACCTCCAACAGTGCCAGCAAAGCCAGTTCTACTAGTATAGCCGGTGCAAACTGTAGAGGGGGATACCCGGGCACTTGTGGATATCATGCGAGGTCTGTTGGCGACCCAGGTGTGTCAGAGTGATATTATCACCTAGTCTGTGCATACAGCCTCCATCTCTCGTACTTTTATGGTACTGAGGATGCGATTGCGTCCGATGCTTGGCTCTAGGATATTGAGTCCATCCTTCAGGCAATAGGGATTCCAGCTCGGAAGAGAGTAGCGGTGGTCAGGTTGAAGTTGTTAGACTTGGCCATAAATTAGTAGGGAGTGCATGAGAGTACGTTGTTGTTACTAGTGCCGTAGGTAGATTTCAATAAGAGGTTCCAAACGCGATACTTTGATACGGTATCGCAGTATAATCTTTAGCAAAGGTTTAACAACCTCAGGTAGCAGGGAAGGTCAGTTGATGGCTACGCGGCGGAGTTTAGCCGACTCAGTCAGTTTGCTCCCACCTTGGCGACGATCGAGTTGGATCGTGCTAGGAGGTTCCATCAGGGCCTTCATCTGTAGATTATTCTGGCAGTGGAGTAGCCCGAGTTTCAGACGTTTTATGTCGTGATGAGGGAGACGAGGAGGCATGAGTATTCCACCTAGAGGACTTCTAAGAGGATTGGGGGTAGAAGAGTTCTCATTACCATGAGGGGCTCTTTTACCCAGTCTTTGGCTTCAGCACCAACAGCCAGGGCGTTGGAGAGTGGATCTCCAAGGAGGCATGTAAACCCCCTCGATTTATTCTGTAGATAGTTAGAGTGGATTGGGAAAATTTTGGTTTTAGTAGCAGAGGTCGAGGTTTAAAGTGGAGATAATTTATCTGGTATTTAATTCAATTAATTAAAACCCTTGGCGCGCCCTATCATTGTTTGATTATTCGGAGCCCAATATCAGCCCATAAATTCTGTTCAATTATTGTACTTCTGACTTGACCCGCCAAATTAGGCACTGGACTTTTTCGTCGATCAAAATCAGCTTTCCGTTGTGCTCTAAATTAATTGCACAATTTTTCGAAACCCTAATCCATATTTAATTCCGTGTCGGACACTTGTGTCGTTACCCTAAAATTTTGAGATTCCAACTTAACCCGTTGAGCCGGACCAACTAAAGGGTCCAAGACTGACTCCAAGCCCCCACCATTTTTGGCCTTTGCGTCATTTCCGGATTTTGACCCCAAGTGCCCCCAATGAATTTAAATTCGCGGGACACTTTATTTCTATTTAAATCGGGGATACCAACTTTATAAATCCCATTTTTTAATCCTAAATTAATCCCAATGCTTTTCTAATTAAACCCGTGCCTAACGCACAACACCCTCTCACCATGAAAATTACTAAACATATTTTTCTCCATAATTTTTGTGTCATTTTATGTGTCCATGCAATTTTCCGAATTTACGGGGCTAAGTTGCAATTATTGAATTTGTGTGTCATCACCCTATTGGCCATAATCAATGGAGAGGTCCCAAAATGGGGTCCCATTCTTACCCATCCATTCACCCCTTCATGAAGAAACCCACTTCTCTTCATGACAAATCACAACCCTCCATTTTGAAAGACACCATCACAACCCTCCATCCCCTTCACAAACCCCTATAAAGTAACACCTCACCCCACCCTCAACACACACCACCGGCCCTAATCCCAAGGAAACATCTCTCTCTCTCCTCACTCCTTCATTTAAAACCCTCCATGCAAACTTCTTCTTCCTCCATTCTTATTCTTCTTCTTCCTTTACTTCTTCTCTCTTCTTCTCACTGAAGAAGAGTCCCCACTCCGGCCGGCCACTGTTCTTCCCCGACCGCCGGCCTATACCCGACTCCGGCACTGTGTAGCGGCGCCCGACTCCGACCGGTGCACAGCCATCCCCCCACCGGCCTGTGCTCGTCCGGCAATCCCGCAGAGACTCCTCGGCAGCCGACCGGCCACTGAGCCGACTCCGGCCCGCTGAAGCTGCCCCGCCGGCGCAGTTCCCCGCCCGACCGCATGCTCTCCCCGAGCGGCACTGTGCAGTAGCCGCTCTCCCCCGGGGCCGTGCGTCCCCGCCACCGGACGGTGCTTCTCCCGACCAGCGTCCCCGTCCGACCACCATCACCACCGGTTTACCACTACCATCAATACCATTACCACCACCAGTTTACTACTACCACTACCACCAGTTTACCACCACCATCACCACCAGTTTTGTCACCACCTCCGGCCACGCTCCGGCCAGCCATCAACCTCGCCGCGTTGAGGTCGATTCTTACCCTCCCCTCTCTTGTGTTTAATTTCAGAAATTATTATCTAACTAAATAGGATTTAATTATACAAGGATGTGTGAATGCTAGATAGGGTTGTAGTTATATATTGTGGATATATATGGTTAGTGTGGGGAGTACTTAATATGTGATTAGGGTTAAGTATAGATGATTATTAATTGTTTTGTGTTGATGTTTATATATTTGCTATGCTAGCTAGGGTTGTTGGATTACTTATGAGGGTGGCTAGTGTACTGTGGTAAATGAAATATATGGTGGAGGTATATATAGGTTATGTTATGATGATTAAATAAGAACATGGATGAGGTATGTTATGATGATTAAATATGAACATGGATGAGGATTATGTTAATGATGATTAAAATGTTTTAGAGTCTATGTAGTTTAGTGTAGTGACCTTGTAACTTATGTATTATGAAGTTGGATTTGGATGTGGTACTTGGATGGAAAATTAGGGTTGGCTTCTACATAAATTATCACGATTTAATTAAAAATATGTGCTCGAGGAGAATAGAGTTTTGACCTTGGAGCCAACTAATCGGGATGTATCGTACATGGTGGAAATGTTAGTTTATTTTCGGAGAATTAAAATCGAGGAGAGTGTACCGATGATTAGCTGATTTGACCATCGTACCGATAGTCAACTGTAGTCAACCCCCTAGTGACTTGTCCCTGTGAGTCGTAGCTGAGACTGAGTTTAGGTGTGGATGTGTGTAGCACCCTTGGTGAGTCGTAGAATAGATTATTAATTCTGGTTTGTATCTCTTCTCTAGGTACTGCGGGACCTGAGGACTTGGACGCGGTACCGGATCTCCGTCATCAGCAGCCGCACGCAGGCAAGTGTACCTTGCCACCCTGTATTTCAGTTTACAGATACTTGTTGTTCTTTATGTACTTCGTGAGCATATTTATGTTGGCGTTCGATACTCCGCGTCTGGTTCACAACCGGGTGTTGACCTTCGACGTAACGTCTTAGAATAATTGCTAGATGCTTTACAGCACCTCGATGCACGTACCTGAGTACATCAATACCCCAGGACACATTTATACACCGTGATCGTGCCAGATTCCTGTATCCTGATACTGACATCATGACCAGAGACTGGGACGACCTTAGGGTCGCGTCTGTTGAGTTAATTCTGTGTGTCGAGACTGTAGTTAGAGGTTCAGGTTCAACGCACAATCGTTGACCGCTTGAGAAGGGAAAGACAGTTACTAGACGTTTAGGCTACTCTGCACGCGCTTATATATATGTATATATAGAGATCCTGTATTATAGTGTAGTGGCATCATTCGTGTGTCTCTGTGCTCGGAGCTACGGTACGACCCGTGTGTCTCTGTGTTCGGAGCTACGGATTATTTTAGAAAGCCTACGCGTCGAACATTGTCTTTAAACTGTGTCACACTTGTTTGGTTATGATAGATTACCCTGTCGTTGCACTTGTATTATCTGTTTACCTGGCATGTTGTATTTTTGTACCTTGTTACGTCCCTCTGAGGACCCGGTTCCCTTCCAGGTGTAGGCTACGAGGATTACCAGGAGGAGTACGGACCGGGCATCTATCCAGCAGCTGTACTCACTGCCGAGGACGAGGTCATTCCTGAGGACTTCGCCTGATCGCTGGTAGTGACTCTTTCCTTGGGACGGTATTATTACCTAGTTATCTGCTGATGTCCCAAGTTATCTTACTGCTTACTTTCTTTCCAGTATATTTTTACTAGCGGGTTTGTCCCCGTATGACTACTCTAGTATTTGTATTTGATACTTGTCTGGATATTTCCTTCCTGCACATTAGTTGTTGTATTTACTTCTATTGTGCTCTTATATTGCTGCATGTGGATGAGATTTAGATTGAGTATACTTGTGTTATGTGATGGGTTATTCATTGTACTTCACAGCTTAAGTGTACTCCGACGGGCCCATTAGATTGGAAAGCCCGCCGAAGTACACTGCTGGCCATTGCCACGTGTCTCGGTTCCTTATCCATGGAACCGGGGCATGACAAGGCAAGTGCCAGTGTCTTCCTTTCAGTAGTCAGCTCAGACATGTCCCCATTACCGGAGGTCATCTTGTTCAGTTGGATGTTCCCTTTACGGGAAGCCAGGGTGCATTCTTTCTTAGTGTCGTAGAGCATAAAGGTTGTGTTTACTTTGTGGAGTTTCATGCCATATGGTGGGATCTTGTCCACTCATGACCCGTCGTCCTTCAGCAATTCAGCCAGCTTCATCGTCTACCCTGACAGGTCCGTATTATAAGGCTCCAATGTCGGTTCAACAGTATCAGTGCCCGAGGCCTTTGTCGACCAAGTCTCAGACTTTCCATTAGCAGAGGCCGCACTAATATGCATAGGCTCAAGCTTAGGCTCAAGTTCAGGCCTGGAAGAGAGGACAACATCAGAGGGGTCCAACACCCAAAGGGCACTGGCAGGCTTTCACGCTCACATTAGAGGAGGCGTTAGCATCAAGCGAGGTGGTGGCAAGTACCATTCTTGTTTATTCTCATTCAGCTTCAATATTGTTTGATTCTGGTGCATCGTATTTGTTTATATCTGCATAATTCATGATACAAGTGGGTTTGGAGACAGAGTCACTGCTAGTAAGGATGAATATTATTAGTGGTAATAGTCTCATGGGGCGGCTATATTTTCTAAGATAGATTTGCGGTCTGGGTACTATCAGATTAGAGTCAAAGAGCATGATATACCCAAGACTGCATTTAGATCTAGATATGGACATTGTAAGTTTCTTGTTGTAATGCCCCGTTCCCCCAACTCGGAGAGCGCGGCCAAGAAATACTTACGACCGTCCGAACGGGACAGATTGAATTAAGATCCTTTCCTCGTTATGGATTGGTTTCTTCGGAATCAGGTCCCATATACAATGGATTGTGCCTCGAGGATGGACTCGGCGGCAGAGTCGAGAGGGGCCTTTCCTTTGCGTTGGTTTCTTGTCCGTTTTCGTGCCGCTTGGATGCTTTCTTGTTGGTTTTATGACTTACGTTTTCTTGAACGGTTTCAATGGATTTCATTGCTTTCGTTCTTAGGATTTCGCATTTCGTATCGAGCCTTGGAGACCGAAGCAGGAGGTATTGATCATCCGTTGGTGCGTGCAGGTGATCGTGTAGACGACGCGCGAGCAGAGTCTTAGAGACCTCTCCTTCTTCTTCCTATTCAACCAACTTGTGAGTGGCTCTATTACGATAAGCACCTTCTTTCCAAGGGCTCCGTTCATAATAAAACTGACTCAGTTGGGCATTCAATCAAACGATACCAATTAAGTAACAAGTTGGATAACAAGATAAGATAAGAAGTAGGCTTGGAACACCCATTGCTTGTCATACAAACCTTGCATAAATTTATTGATGCATGCATATTCGTTGGGTGTTTAATGGGTTGGTATCTATTGATAGTTCAAAGTGTTCTTCTATAAACTGCTGCATGTTATTTCATATAACTGTTGGTTGATTGTGATAGTACAGTAAAGCAGTTTCGTACATGATGTTCTTTAAATGGCTAGTAAGTAAATCTATGAGGTAGAGTCATAGAAATGGTCATGGGAATTCTTGTGCACAAGGGATCCAGGTTCCTGCGAGCGGTTACCGGGGCACCGGGCCGTTTCGACCCGGGCGGAATCTACTTTCTTAGTCGTGGGAGCGGGGAATTGTAGCGGGGCTAGCTACCCGCACTGCAAGCGTCGCCGCCAGCCCAGACTAAACCCATGATGGCTCCTAAACAACAAAGAAAGATGTTGTGTATATTTAAACTGTGCAGACTAACTATGTCTTCATGACAGGGAAGGCTATGGTAAGTTGTACAGGTGGTTCAGACGGGACAGGTAAAGTCACCGAACGGTGGCATGTGAAGTTATGTTATTTTGTTCTTGCATACCTGCTAAATGAAATCTGATCTAGGCAAGAATAGAAACCCACCTAAGAACATAATTGTAGCATACTCATTAGATCTCATCTCATGAGCTTGGTAAAGTTGAGCAGCTAGCCTTCACCAGTACTTTTCGAAGTACTGACCCTCGTTGTAGCAGGTTCCCCGGCGCAAGGCAACGCGGCGAGGAGCTGAAGTTCTCTCCGGACATTTTGGGATCCTTGGCGGTTCGTGGCCAAGACTTTTGGAGGCTCAAGCTAGAAGCCTTTCACTCTCTCCGTTGCTGAATATCGCTAAGGCGATGGTGCTTACTCGCACCCAAGGTAGTTTTGAGTTTTTGAATCTATGTAAAGGGACATAATGTATGGATCGGCTATCTCATTTTGCGTCCAAGTTTGTAAGCCCGTGGGGCATTTTATACTTTTGAGTCAAGCGATGTAAAAAGATGTTCATTATGAATAAAAGAGAAACTTTTCTATGCCTCAACCTTGTGTTATCTTATATGTCTACTCTGTTGCATTGTTCTAAAGAATATCCTTATGCCTAAGGCCTTGTGCACGCGCGCCCTATGCGTGCACGGCATCACGCCCGGGGGACGATTATCGATTACCCGAAATCGGGGCGTGACACTTGTGATGCCTTTTGGGGCGGCCAATGCGCTAGCAGTATTCATGGATCCTATGAACAACATTTTTATGCCTTACCTAGACCAGTTCATGATAGTGTTCATTGATGTTATCATGGTCTATAGTCAGATTGAGGGGAAGCATGAGCAACATCTTCGCATTGTTCTTCAGGTTCTCAGGAAGCATCAACTATACGTAAAGTTTAGCAAGTGTGATTTCTAGCTTGATCGTATTTCCTTCTTGGGGCATATTATTGTTGGAGGTGGTGTAGAGGTGGACCCCAAGAAGGTGGGGGCCATTGAGACTTGGCCACTACCTAGTACCATTGTAGAGGTTCACAGTTTTTTGGGATTATGAGGCTACTACCGAAGGTTTGTGGTAGATTTTGTTCGAATCTTCGTACCCTTGACACGACTGACGTGTAAGAACGTGCGCTTTGATTGGTCAGATGCTTGTCAGGTTTCTTTCGAGAATCTCAAAGGAGGTTGATTTTGACTCATATTCTAAACTTCCAGTAGGACCAGGTGGGTTCACTGTCTATTATGATGCGCTGGGGAAAGGACTAGGATGTGTCCTTATGTAGCATGGCATAATAGTGGCTTATGCGTCTCAACAGCTTCAAGACCATGAGAGACATTATCCGACGGACGATCTGGAGTTAGTCGCAGTTGTTTTCACCCTCAAGAACTGGAGGCATTATCTTTATGGAGATTGTGTTGAGATTTTTACCGATTATAATAGCTTGAGGTATGTGTTTACACAGAAAGATCTTAATATGCGACAAAGGAGATAGCTAGCGTTACTGAAGGACTATGATCTTGACGTCAATATCATCCTGGGAAGGCCAACGTCGTTGTAGATGCTTTGAGCAGGAGAGCAGGATCCTACTTCTGAACGTCACATTGGAAGATCTTGGAGGATCTTCAGTAGATGGACATAGAGGTGAAGCTTCCTTATGATGCAGTATTGATGGCAGGTCTGCAGGTCCAGTCCATTATTATTAAAAAGATCAGAGCAGCACAGTCAGCAGATGCCAGGCTTCATCTTCTCAGAGTAGAGTGTGATGCATGACATAGAGCAGAGCGACACATTCATGAGGATGGGACTCTTTGGTTTGAGAGTCGTCTTTGCATATCGAGTAGAGATAACTGATACGAGATTAGTCAGAGGCCACAGTTCATAGTATACAGTGCATAAAGGAGGGACGAAGATGTACCAGGATATTCGCCAATATTTCTGGTAGAATGGGATAAAGAGAAAGAAATCACGGTTTCTCTCTCGGTGTTTGGCTTGTCAGCAAGTGAAGTCTGAGCATTAGAGATTGGCCTAACTTCTTCAGCCTCTATCCATTCCAGAGTGGAAATGGGAGCACATCATAATAGATTTCGTAATGGGTCTTCCTAGATCCCCGACTGGTAGAGATGCTATTTGGGTGATAGTGGATCGACTTACGAAGGTTGCTTACTTTCTTTCTTTCAGAGTTGGTCAGTCCACATAGCAGTTGGCAGAGATGTACTTGAGGCAAATTGTCAGATTGCTTGGGGTGCTGGTCATCATCGTATCCGATAGAGATTCCAAGTTCACTTATCACTTTTGGCAGAGCTTCAGCAGAGTTTGGAGACCCGTCTGAGGTTTAGTTCAACCTACCATCCACAGACAGATGGTCAGTCAGAGTATACGATTCAAACTCTTGAGGGTATGCTTCAGTTGTGCACTCTTGACTTTGGAGGTTCTTGGAAGGATCACTTGCATCTAGTGGAGTTCTCCTACAACAAAAACAACTTTCAGGTGAGTCTTCAGATGGCTCCGTTAGAGGTGTTGTATAATAGGAGATGCAGATCACCCTTGGCTTTGGATAATATGGTGAGAGGCATATGCTTGGTCCATAGATGATTGCATAGATGGTTGTGGTAGTCAGACAGATTATAGAGCATCTTAGGGTGGCTCAGGATCATCAGCATCATTGGGCAGATCAATACCGACGTCCACTTGAGTTCTCTATTGGCAACCATGTATTCCTTCAAATTTTGCCTACCCATGGAGTTATTAGATTTGGGGTACGAGAAAATATTAGTCCGAGGTTTATAGGTCCGTTCGATATCCTCGAACTAGTTGGAGATGTTTCCTATCGTCTCGCTCTCCTGCCATCTCTTTGTAAGGTACATAATGTGTTTCACGTATCTTAGTTGTATCTGTATATTCCAAATCCGAGCCATATCCTAGATCATTCAGAGCCGGTCATTGGTCCCGACCTTTCATATGAGGAGAGGTCCATTTCCATTTTGGACCGGAGGAAGAAGGTTCTCAAGAACCGAACTATCGGTCTAGTCTGTGTCGTTTAGGGGCATCACTCACCTGGTGAGTTGACTTGGGAGCGCTAGGATGATATCTGAGCTTGTTACCTATATTTGTTCGACTCAGGAAATATACTCTTCCGTATACCCCGTATCTTATCCTTATCTTGTAAGTGATTTCTATATTTACTGTACTATAGTAGTCGCTTTTAGTTTTCTTATGCAAATTTAAAATTAGATTTCATGATTCTATTAGTTCCTGATATCATGATTTTCATGGATTTTTTTGCCTGATTTTGTGCCTTATTGATATTTTGGGACAAAATTTTTCTAAGGAGGGGAGAGTTGTGAGACTCATCTCACTGTATCAGTATTCGTATTTGGATACATAATTATTTACTGTGCATTATATTTTTGGATTACCTATTTTCGAGAAAGTACCTAACAATTTATGCAATAAAATAATTTTTTTTGTGCTTTTGGCAACTGCATTAATCACGAGACTACCCTGGACCAGTAGAATATCCATTAGCATTTCCATAGACCCGTGCTAGGACCCGTGCATAGAACGAGATTCCCTTGGTTAATAACCAAATTACCCTATTGCCCAATGGACCATTGTGTTTTTTCGATGGTTGAGATAGTTTGGAGGGGCATGGATTGATGAGATAGTCGTTTGAATGGATGAGATTAAATCCCACAACATATAACCCCCCTTTATTTTTTCTCTCCTCATTCATTTCACTCTTTCTCTTTCCTTTTTTTCTTCTTCCTCTTCCTCAAGCAAGCATGGAGCTAAGCTTGGAGCTTGGCCATGAGGTCTAGAGTGTGGTTTCGGAACCCCTCTTGTTGGTGGAGTAGAAGACTTGGCTTGGAGCTTAACATAGGTAAGTACATCTTGCCATAGATTGAACCTAAGACTTGGGGTTTTCTTGCATTATGATTATTTCTTGAATATTATTGTATTTAAATGTTCTTTAATTCTCTACTAGTTTAGTTCTTGGTTTTGGATATTCCCATGAGTTTAGTAATCTTTGCGCACTTGTCAATTTCTAGATCTAATCGTGATCCATTTTAGAGTTTTTCGTAGAATTGATCTATCAAACCTCAGAATTTGTGAAAACTAATTTGTCCATATTGTGTGTAATTGAATTTCATACAATTTTGACTTTTGAAACATCGAATTCTGAGTTAAATTGAGATTTTTATGGCAGGAGCAAGTTTGTGATTTTTTCTCTGTCCTGGCTGTTGTTTTTTGTCCTATTTTCGTGTGTGGTATGTTATTCCTATTTTTCCACACATGATGTTGTTTCCGTACAGGATCCTGTTTTCGTACAGGATGTCATTTTTTTCGCGTGTAGTCTATTTTCCTATTTTTTAGCAAAAGATGTTGTTTTTGAGCAGCATCCAGTTTTTGCGCAGGAAGTTGTTTTTTTTTTTTTTCGTGCAGTCTGTTTTCCTTTTTTTGGTGCAAGATGTTATTTCCGTGCAAAATGTTAATTATGCTATTTTCTGTACAGGTTTTGCATGTTTTGTCTATTTTTGCTATTTTTCTTCGACAATTTTGATCCTTATCATGATTTGGAGTTCTTGTATAGTTATGGAGAGATAGTGCACCTTATACTTTACATGACTACATGTCCTCCATTGACATAATGTGATTATGTTGTCTTGATTCCTTGTAGTGGTTCGTGGTAGCGTACTCAAGTCCATATAGATCCGACTCGACAAAGATCGCTCCTCGAAACTGTCAACACATAATTCAGTCTAAATAGACAACTTTGAGAGTACACAAACTATTAAATGACCATGAAATTGAATGAAATTAGATATGCTCACAGAGGAATATACCGACTAATAGTAGAAAGAGACTGATTTGGATTTAGACAAGTTATGGAGGAGCATTCAATCGTCAAAGTTAGCTCCTTGATCAACTTTAGAACCATCACAGAATTTGCAGTCAGATTAGCCAAAATTTATATTTGCTTTTCAATTTGGTTTTAGTTTCCTATTTAAATTCAAATATCAATTCAATTCAAATCTTGATCTAGCATTTTGATTGGCCAAAAGAGAAACTCAAATTACTTTCAAGAAGTCATGGAGATTTCTAGATCTCCCAAATGGAAGGGAAAATTAATCAGTTCCAAATTCAAATTTAATTAGTTAATTCAAATATTTAAATTGAATTTAAATTCCTTGTAGAATTTTATTAGTGAATTATCTGAATTCAATTAGCCTAATCTTAATTGCAAGCTATGAGTTAGGGAAATAAATAGATAGAGAAATTAGAATTCCTTTTTCAGGAAATTAGAAATTTAATCATTTTGGAAAATTACATAGAAATAATTTTTGAGTTATAATAATTCATAAAAATCTTGAGAAAAAATATGAAAATTGATATTTTAGGGATTGAGAAGTTACAATATCAAATAAAAAAACCATAATTTCTTTTTAAAAATTATTAGATCTATCAATCTCATTTGTGAACCCTAATTTTAGGGTTTTTCTAGACATGGCAAAATTCAATCTTGAGAGATCTCTATGTGAAAGCAATCAACAAAATATCTAAAGAAGAGAAACAAGCATTAAGGCTCTCATATGATATTTTGATTTTCAAAGTATCATCTAGAAACCACTAATACCTTTGGATTTGATTCACAGTCACGCCTTGTTCAATATCTTGTAGATCGTTTAACGATGGAAGAGATCTACTTTAGAACTCTCCGCTTATTTACCACGCAAGCAAGAATCGACCGAAATGTTCTTTTCCTACCACTCAAATGGTAAGTCGTAGTCACCTTCATGTTACTTAAACTCCTTGTCGAAATCGTTCTTAACCTGACTTCTACTTTCCCTGTAACCTGACATCACCAAACAATTCCTGGTAGCCAAAAAATGTGTTTGACTCTTTAATTGAGGATCTTACTTTGAATGCCATTTCTTTGACATGGAAAGTAAGAGCCTGTGGAAAGCCCATACAGAACCAGTTCGAAAGAAATGGAGGTCATATTGACTGACACCATAGACCCTTGATGATGAAAGCTAGTGTTGTTGACAACACCTGGAGTAGTAGGCATAGGACAACTTCCTCCATGTTATCCCACCCCCCAAGTACACATATAAGTACTCATTTGTTTCTTCTTTCTCCGGTAAGTGATGAGTGAGTCATGATGTTATGCACTTCTCTTTTTTTAGGCGCTAATAGACTCTCTATGGTTGCAGGATCCGACACCTCAAACTTCTTATTTAGCGTAGCAACACGAGGTGAGCAAAACGAGTCTAACAAAAAGAAGCAAAAATATTTGACATGCTAGAAGTCAAAGAACATATTATAAGTAGCTTCGACACTCTTATGCAAAGGCAATGAGTGTCCCCTTTTACTTGCTCCTTCCAAAGATTTAAAATAAAAACAAGTGAGAGTGAGGTGAGACGATTGAGGGAGGGTGAGGTGAGACCACGCCTTTCTTCATCTTGTTAATCTTTGTTTTTTTAAGCCGGGACATAAACCCACATACTTGTAGAGAAGAAGACCTTATCTGCCGACGATTCGAGAAGGCAATGAAGACAAGAAAATAATCATTATTTTGGCCATTTAATTGGATTATTGATGTCGGTCTGTACTTGTTTTTTTTGTAGGAACAAGTATGGGGGTTTCTTTTTCTAAATTCTATGCCAATCTCAAAATTTTATGCTTTTCCAAATGATAATATACTATAGAAGAGCTTATTTTGTTCCTATGTTTTTTCCCATTAAATATGTCCTTCCAAAAGTGATCTTTGCTCTTCTTTTAGAGGAAAAAGCATTTTCTGCGATTGCTTCCATGGGACCAATAGAGAAAGGAAGTAGGTTTCATGGTAACCTTATAAACGTTCTACTTAATGCCTAATAATTTATTTTATGTACTCATTTTACTGATTGTATTATTATCTAGTTTGGATAGTTTAATAATTAGGAAAACATTAGAGTTAGCTTAACCAATTATCATGCTATTAACTTCCAAGGTACGAGAAAATGTCATGTCTATTCCTACATGCTCATCTAATTTAAGTTTTTATTTTTATTTGTTTGTATTTGTTTAAAATAGTCTTTTTTTGTCTACTTAGTTGCCAATATATAGGTTGTAAATATGAGTGCTAAATTTAGTTTATTTTTGCATGTTTTGTCACGCCCTAATTTTCGTAGATCAATAGTCGTCCCCCGGGCGTGACTTCGTGCGTGTCTAGGTTGTGCATCGCACAAGGCCAAGGTATTTTATAAAATGAAGCACATATTCAGAGTACGTAGATAATTGAACAAAATATTGAAACATAGAAATGTTCTCTTTATTGATAATGAACATTTTTATACAAACTCTAGAATGAGTCGGATAATTGCTGCACGAGCTTACAAAATGGACGCAAATGAGATAACCATCCTGTACATTATATCCTTTTACTAAAACTTCAAAATCTATAGGCACCTTCGGGCGAAGTTGTTGCCTTTCCACGGAGCTGCATAAGTTATGTGTACGAGCTCCTAGAACTTTAAAACGCTTCTTCGAAGGCACGATCAGGACGTGCCGATAGGTGGACTGGATTGGGAGTCGCTCTAGCTTCAAGCAGGATCTCCTTGGTGCGGGAAACCTGTTGCAATGAGGGTCAGTACATCGAAATACACTGGTGAAGGCAAGCTAACCCAACTATACCAATCAACACATTATTTATGTGAAGCATGCAAGTTATTATGTGATCATTCTATCTTGCCTTAGTCTATTTTACAAACAAGCATTTGATATGGAAGTTTACTGAAATAAATATGCCACCGTTTCGATGGCTCTTACCTGCCTGTCTGAACCACCTGCACAATACTTACCATGACATTCCCTGATCACGAAGACATTGTTAGTTTGCATAGTTTAAATATACAAGGGGGGCACTGGCCTGATGCCATAAAGGATGAGTTATAATTACGGGACAAAATGGTATGCAACGTAGGTGGCAAGCCCCGCTACATGCAATTTCTTCCTCCAACAGACGACTATTCAGAATATTTTGTCCGGATCAGATCGGTCCTAGTACCCCGGTGACCATCTGTAGGAACCAGAAACCTTCTGCACAAGTTGTTCGTGACCAAACGGCGTATAATACTAAGTTATCAAATGGTACAGTTTAAGGCAATACAAGCACGAGATGAGTTACATGGCATGATCCATTTTGCATAGTCTTCCTGATCAGTTTATTGCATAGCAATGTGTGTTCTATACATAGCACAGTCATAGAAGAAGTATATATATTCTAACTTGAATTAAAATACTATGAAAGAACATTTTAAGTGAACTAGCATGCAAAAAGGTAACCATTTCTAAGTTGGTTGACAAGCACAAGTAATCAAAGTCTATTCCTTTTTATCTTGACATCTTTTAGTTATTTTGGTATCGTTTGATCGGGACAATCAAGAAGGCAACATTTTAGATGTAAAAACTTGGAAGAAGGGTCAACTAAATCGAAGTATATACACTCACAAGTTGGTTGGAGAGAGGAAAGAAAATAGGTGCTTCAAGACTCCGCTCGCACGACGTCTACTGCACGATCACCTGCATTGCCATGAACAGATGATTAATACCTTTTCTACTTTTTCCAAGCTCAGAATGAAATGCAGTTCAATGAACGAAAGTAATAAAATCTATCAAAACCGTTTAAGAAAATACAAATCCGAAAACTAACTCAAAAGCAAGAAAGCAAAAGGGCGACAACGAAAACTAGGCAAGAAAACTTGCAGCAGGGAGGTCCCTTTTGACTCTGCCGCTAAGTCCATCCTTGTGGCACGGTCCAGTGGATATGGGAATCGATTCCGAAGAAGCAAATCTATAACGAGGATAAGATCTTGATTCAATCTATCTCGATCGAACGATACCGAAAGTATTTCTTAGCCGCGCTCCCTGAAAAGAGGGAACCAGGTACCACATCCTAACTAACTAATAGGAAGTTTCGTCCTTGAAACTTAGGAATAGAACCTACCACTATGAAACAATAAAAGAAAATTTTCCTTTATCTCAGACTCAAGCTCCCAGGTTGATTCTTCGACCGAATGATTTCTCTAAAGCAAGCGCACGAGAGGAACCGAACAACTTCGAAGCAGCTTCTTCTTGTGATCCAAGATCCGCACAGGATGTTCAACATACGTCAAGTCTACCTTTAAGTCCAGTTGATCAAGATCTACCACATGACTCGGGTCGTACACATACTTCCTAAGCTGTGAAACATGGAAGATATCGTGCACTTCAGATAGTGACGGTGGCAGGACAATCTAATATGTGACTGGGATGACTCACTTAAGTATCTCGAATGGGCCGATAAATCTTGGACTTAGCTTCCCTTTTACTCCAAATCTGGTAACTTCTCGCATGGGTGATACTTTGAGAAATATTCGATCGTCTTGTAAGAACTTAAGTGGTCGACGGTGCATGTCTGAGTAACTTTTTTGACGACTCTGTGCTACCTTCAGCCGTTCGTGGATCAAGCGGTTCTTTTGGATAGTTTGTTCTATGAGCTCTGAGCCAAGAATTTGTCGTTCACCAACTTCATCCCAACCGATAGGGGATCTGCACTTTTGTCATGCCCTAGTCCCAAAATACGTAGGACTAGGAATACGCAATATGCCAGTCGTATGTATACGATAACTCTAATGTGTTGGAAGATCGTAACACATACGTACGCTGAACATGAATATCAAATCCATAAGTGGTAATATACTGTCAACACAAGTCACATGCAGTCTATATCTCATCCACAGCATAAATAATAAAATACGAATAAATAACTGAATCTGAAATATGAAGTATCAAAGAATGATAGTCGGGTGGAAATAAATCCACTGCCAATCGACTATACTAAAACTAAATGAGAGAAGAGATCGAACTCTAATATAAGATAAATGTCAATAAAGGAAATAGCACTAGAATATCCATCAGCTGTGATGAATCAAAGGTACTCTAAAGGTAAGACCTCCTCAGTCTGGTATGAAGCGTCAGGTCCGTGTCCGTACTCCTGTGGATAATCTTGCACGTCTATACCTGGAAAGGTACCAGGTCCTCAGAGAGAAATAACAAGATACATAGAAGCATGCCAATAAAGTACTGAAAATAAATATCCAATGGGTCGCCTAACCATCTATGTGAATGCACTTTGAGAACAACTTTCTAACACGTAGGCTATCTGGCTAAAATAGGATTGGCATGATTCTCTCGGAGATTCAGGGGCCTAAAAATCATGACATCTTTTGAATGCCAGAGGCCGCCTGATAATAATAATAATAATATATATAGTGGTCATCATGACGGCGCATCTCCGGCGGAGCGTACGGTTACACAAGAAAAGTGCAAAGGAGCCCAAACGCCTTACTTGTTATTCTTCCCACCCCATGCTCTAAGCATGTCACATCCATGACACGATGATACCTCTAAATAACTGTCAGGTCTTCTAGCATAGCAGTTATCCCTATCCGTCGCACGTCCTATACGTACCAGTGGCCAGCCGAGTACGCAAGTTCGTTTCCTATATGAGACTCACACTCGTGTAACAACTGTGTCATGGCCAATGAAATATATGAATGCCTCATGATAATGGGGTGGTCTCATAAATCTAGGTCAACATGCATATATAATAAAAACAGAATACGACGCCACCGTCGTTGCACCCAAGTTATTCTTGGACGCGCAGTTTATATAGCAGTTAAAATATATGAACTAAATCACAGAAATAAAATGCATGCACCATATGGATTATAAATCACAGTACAATGGCAAGGTATACTTGCCTGGCAAGCAATCTGTGTAGTGTAAGTGTCCATACGTCAAGTACACAGGATCAGAAACTATGGCCTCCGAATAAATATCTTCGGATGCTGAAATAAACATCACCAACATTCCCGAAATTAGCGAGATAGCTAGAAAACACTACCCTTTTGTCCAATTTGGACACAGGGGCAAAATGATAATTTTGGGTCAAAGCGGGGTCCACATGTGGCCCACTTTGCACCGAAAGTGTGCCAGGGATAAAGGTATCTAAATAGGACAAATTATAGGTCAAACAAATTCTAAACGTCAATACGAACTCAACGGTACATCCAATTTTGGATTTCGATAAGCCAAACACAAATTGGTCCTTAAAGTCAACCGTAGGGCCCACAAATAGGCGGCTTGGTCAACTGTCTCGAATTGCGTAAAAATTGGGTCACAGGACCAGCGTGATACCACGAATCCAATGGCGCAAGTTTTGTCATATTTCGACGAGGGTACACAAAATGGTACGGTGTTTTGCAAAAATCGCGATACGTGGACTTTTTACGGATACGGGTTGATTCCGACGAGCACAGACTTCCAAATCAGTTTCCGCGAAAGCCCATACCTCAGGACATACCATACGCATCTTCGGTGCAATTGGTAGGTGACAGGTCGGTCCCGTTTGACAGGGCGAGCTACGTATCACAATTTCTAAAGTTTTAAAAATAAGTTTTTCATGATTTTTAACCCAATTTATCTCTGCATTTAACACAAAATAAAATAATCTAAATAACATGGAATGATCTCGGTTATATGGACTTCACATAACAAAAAGTAGATTTAAATATGGAGGTCTATTGTGGGAGATAACAGCCTCTAAACATAGTTGGTCGAAACAGTTTACTACAGTTTTAAAAGATGTGGTTTTTCTTCAACTTGGCCTCGATTTCTACCTATTGTTTAACGCTGTTCGATGAAAACTAATTAACAGAGTTGAGAGGGGGATAGGTTGTGATCATACCGGTGAAGACGGATCCGAAAATGATCGAGCGACGAGTCAGGAAACGACGCATAAAACAGGGGTCGTCGCTGTCGTTTCTGCTGTGGGCTGCTGCGCGGTTGCTACGCAGTTGCGCGAACGCGGGCGTTCTCCGGCGGCTCTCCGGTAGCGGCGCTGCGTTCCGGCGGTGGAGGTCTGCAGTGCAAAGCTGCGGTATGGGTTGGATGATTAGTTTAGGGTTAGGGTTTAGAGTTATATGAGTATATATATAGAGAAGGGGATAGGTTCTGGGCCGCGCGGTCCTGGCTGCGGTGTGATGAGTAGCGGGGTTGGAAATGCTACTGTGGGCGGGCTATTGGTAGCTTGGGCTTGGGAATTAGAATTTGGTTTAAGGCTTAGGAATATGCTGTTGTGGGTTAGAGTTAGATTAAGGATTAGACTTAGGCCTAAGGTTTAGTTAAAGGATTTCTTTTTCTTTTTCTTTTATTTACTCTATTATCTAATACTACATGTATTTATATATATATGCATGTATGGTAAAAAAAATCCAGAAAAATATATTAGTACATAAAAAAAAATCTATCATACTTCTACAAGATTTCCTAAATAAATTAAAATATAATAATAGTTTTGTTCCATAAATTCTAGATGAGTAGTTACTTAGGCAATCAATTCAATTAAATTCTATTTTCTAAATAACTAAGAAATAATGTAATTAAATTAAATAATTAATTAAATAATTATAATATTTAAAATTATGGGATTTTATATTCTACCCAACTTATAAAATTTTTGTTCTCGAAATTAAAACTAAGCCACGATAGAAAAATCAAGGATGGTATATGGTAGAAATGAACAAAGTAAATTCATACCTTGATCTACGAATAGATACGAAAAACGTTTGCGCATGTTGTAAGAAAACTGTTTCGACCACCTACGAATAGATACGAAAATCAAGGATGGTATATGGTAGAAATGAACAAAGTAAATTCCATATAATGCTTCAAACAGAGCCATCTGGATGCTCGCTTGATAGCTATTATTGTAAGAAAACTCCACAAGATGTAGGTGGTCCTCTCATGATCCTTCAAAGCCCAATATACAAGCCCTCAACATATCCTCCAGTGTCTGAATAGTACATTCAGACTGCCCATCTGTCTGCGGGTGATAAGATGTATTGAACTTCATACGAGTCCCAAGACTCTTCTGCATGCTTCTCCAAAAGTGAGATATAAAATGTGAATCCCTGTCTGACACAATGCTGACTGGAATACCGTACAACCTCAAGATCTGCCTCATGTATAAGTTATCCAAAGCTTCTGTAGACTGGCCAACTCTAAAAGGCAAAAAATGTGCGGACTTGGTGAGTCGATCTACTATTACCCATACAGCTTCTCTCCCACTTGGACTCTTTGGAAAACCTGTGACGAAGTCCATAGTGATGTGCTTCCACTTCCACTCAGGAATCGAAAGTGGTTGTAGTAACCCTGCTGTTCTCTGATGCTCCGCCTTTACCTGTTGACATACTAGACATTTGGCTATAAAGCGAGCTCTCTCTCTTTTCATCCCATGCCACCAAAAGTGTTGTCGCAAGTCATGGTACATCTTGGTGCCTCTAGGATGAATAGAATATATCGAACTATGAGCTTCTGCCATCAGCTCCTGTTGTATCTCTCTATTGGAAACATATAGACGATCACCACATCGTAATATCCCGTCACCATGGATGCGCAATTTCGTCTGCTCTCCGGCCTCTGTCCTTTCTTTCAATCTCCTGAATCTGGAGTCCGTAGGCAAAGCTGCCTTGATCCTCTCTACTAGTGATGACTGTACTTGCAAGTTAGCTAATGTCCCATCTGCTCCGGGTAATACCACTTCTATGCCAAGTTCTTGCAAGTCCACCAATAATTCCCTCTGTGTCGACAAGAAGTAAGCTGCTGGTTTCTGGCTTAACGCGTCTGCTACTACGTTAGCCTTGCCTGGGTGATAATGCAGCTCTATCTCAAAGTCCTTCATCAACTCAAGCCACCGAAGTTGCCTCATATTTAGCTCCTTCTGTGTGAAGATATACTTGAGGCTTTTGTGGTCTGTATAGATCTCCACTCGTTCCCCATATAGGTAATGTCTCCATAGCTTCAGAGCAAAAACAACGGCTGCAAGTTCCAAGTCATGAGTTGGATAATTCTTCTCATGTACTCATAATTGTCTAGATGCATATGCAATCACCTTGCCATGCTATATCAACACGCATCCCAAGCCTTTTCCCGATGCGTCACTGTAAATCACATAACCTCCTGATCCTGATGG
Source organism: Iris macrosiphon (assembly GCA_036927795.1). NCBI lineage: Eukaryota > Viridiplantae > Streptophyta > Magnoliopsida > Asparagales > Iridaceae > Iris > Iris macrosiphon. The sequence continues at coordinate 29,042,896 of JAYESA010000008.1, read as the reverse complement.
AATAGTCAATACTGGCGCTGTGGTCAGTCGCTTCTTCAACTCCTCGAAAGCGGCTTGACACTCGTTGGTCCATACGAACTTTTTATCCTTGCACGTCAACCGAGTCATAGGTGCTGCTATCCTTGAGAAGTTCTCCACGAACCGTCGATAATATCCCGCAAGTCCAAGGAAACTCCTCACCTCCGATGCTTATTTAGGAACAGGTCATGTCTCGACTGCCGAGATTTTCTCTGGATCAACAGAAATACCATCTCTTGTAACGACATGCCCAAGAAATGAGACTTTGTCCAAGAAAAACTCATATTTACTGAGCTTCATATATAACTGCTCTCTCCTCAAGGTCTTTAGGATAATCCACAGGTATTTCTCGTGCTCCTCGTGGCTTTTCGAATAGACAAGTATGTCATCTATGAAGACGACTACGAACTGGTCCAAATACTGATGGAATACTCAATTTATTAAGTCCATAAAGATCACTAGAGCATTGGTCAAACCAAATGGCATGACCAAAAACTCGTAGTGTCCATATCTTATCCTGAATGCGGTCTTCGGGATGTCCTGCTTTCGTACCTTCACCTGGTGATATCCCGATCTCAAGTCTATCTTCGAGAATACCTTGGCTCCACTAAGTTGATCAAATAAGTCATCAATGCGTGGCAATAGGTATTTATTCTTTACGGTCTCTGCATTTAAGGATCTGTAGTTGATAAACATACGCACTGACCCATCCTTCTTTGGTACAAACAACAGTGGTGCTCCCCAGGGTGATGCACTTGGCCAGATGAAACCTTTCTCCTCTATTCTTTCAGCTGTGCCTTCAGCTCATCCATCTCCTTCTTCGCCAATCTATAAATGTGCGACGCTATGGGTGCTGCTCCCGGTGTTAATTCAATCAAGAATTCTATGTCTCTGTCCGGAGGAAGTCCTAGCAATTCCTCTGGAAAGACGTCTTAGAACTCTGAAATGATGGGGTAATAAATAACGTCGTCCATTGCAAGCTGAACACCATCAAGGGCTTCTGTGGATCCTCGTGCAAACTCAAGTTTCGGCTGGCCTGGTACCTTAAAAAGAATGCTTCCTCCAAAACAGTCGAAGAAAGCGTGGTACTTGCTTAGCCAGTCCATCCCAAGCACAGTATCAAAATTTGGCATATGGAGGACTAAGAGTCGGACATTCATCTCTCTGCCACGTATTACTACAGGATACGATTTACAAATTCGACTAACAGGTACAACTCCTCCGCCGGTGAGAATTCTAACACAACTAGGTAAAGGTGTAGTAGCAATATAGTGCTTGGCAATAAAACTAGAAGATATGAACGAGTGGGTGGCTCCCGTATCAAATAATGTCACCACATAAAAAGTAAAAGCAAGAGTAATACCTGCTATAACATCAATCTCCTAATCCATGTCATCCACTTCTAGTATAAAAGCTTGTCCATTCCTTTATGGTAGTCCATGACTGGACCTCGTGAACTGATCCTCCTGAGTAGGTAGTGGTGGTCCTCGGTGAAATTCTTCGGCTGTTGGGGGTCGAGGTGCTCCTGGTCTAGTCATCTGCTGAACTGGCTTTGGTGCTGGAAGTGCTAGCCTCTGTATTGGCGGTAGAAGCGTCAATGCCTGCTGCATTGGACAGTCTCTCGCCAAATTCTGTCTGGAACCACACCTCATGCATTGTCCCAAGCGAGTCCGACAATCTCTCAAAATGTTCCCGCATTTCCCACAATAACTGCAGTGGGGCTTCTCCAAATTCTGGTACGGTCCTGCTCTGTGCTGATGCTGTTGTTGTTGTGCCAAAGGACGTCTCATAGGCCCTCTTTGATGTGTCATTGCTGGTCCCTGCTGTGTCTTCAGTTGACCTCCTTTTCCTTTGTTGATGGTCTCTTATAACCTAGCTTCTGTCAATAATTCGGCATAAGAGATCCGGGACTGTGAGCTAGTATAGTATTGGAGCTCCTGAGTCAGTCAACGGTGAAACCTCTTAGCCTTGTCCAAGTTATTCGGTATCAGGGCAGAGCCATATTTACTGAGGCGACTAAACTCTGCATTATACTCGTCAACTGTCTTGTTCTCCTGCTCCAGATGGAGGAACTGATCATACAACGCTTACAGTGTCCGGGAAGTACTTTCTCTCAAAGCACTCCAAGAATTGTTCCCAAGTCTGACGCGTACCCAGCTGGCGCTCCATTGATTTCCACCAGTAATGAGTGTTACTATCTAGTTGGGTCCTTACGCCTGTCATCCATAGATCTGTTGGCAGTTGTGATGCTTCTAACAACTTCTGGGTGTGGATAATCCAGTTTGTGGTCTCCTCTCGGCTCTCAGTGCCTTTATACGGCTTGGGACCCATCTGTACAAAGTCCTTGACTGAACCAACTCGAGCTCGCGGTACTGGAACTAGTGCCTGGGCTGGTACAGTTGCCTGTGCAGCCATTCTCTCAAGTGCTGCCAAAACTTCTTATCTCTGTTCTGCCGCTTGCTGCCTCTACTCTACAGCTAGTGCGGCCGCCTGCTGTCTTTGTTCCTGCATCACCATTTGGAAGAATTGGAACAGCTGCGTCTGGCCATTCTGTGGTATCGATGAAGCTAGAAAAGTCCCATTAGGCGATGCGGAAAGGTCAGATGGAACTAGATTGTGAGTCTGTCCATCCGGCCCCGGAAGTTTAGGAGTCGTTAAGGCCTCTCCTCGAGTTTGGCCGTTGACTCCTGAAGGTGTGTCACCTCCGACGGCAGTACATCCACTACGTAAATCTATCTCTCTGCAAGAGGTGGACGAAATAATTAGAATGAGTACAGGAATCAACAGGATGCAAGCATTTTAAATAGGAAGGTTGAAAGGGAAGATGAGTTTTAGTCAAGCGTGGATGAGATCCTATACTCTATTCCTATACACAGGCTTGTTCGGTACAGTAATATAACCGAGAAAATATATTCGCAGACCTGCATGGGCCACCATAAAAATATGTCACGCCCCAGTCTTAAAATACGTAAGACTAGGAATATGCAACATGCCAGCCGTATGTATACGATAACTCCAATGTGTTGGAAGATCGTAACACATACGTACGCTGAACATGAATATCAAATCCACTAGTGGTAATATACTATCAACACAAGTCACACGCAATCTATATCTCATCCACAACATAAATAATAAAATAGGAATAAATAACTGAATCTGAAATATGAAGTATCAAAGAATGATAGTAGGGTGGAAACAAATCCACTGCCAATCGACTATACTAAAACTAAATGAGAGAAGAGATAAAACTCTAATATAAGATAAATGTCAATAAAGGAAATAGCACTAGAATATCCATCAGCTGAGATGAATCAAAGGTACTCTAAAGGTAAGACCTCCTCAGTCTGGTATGAAGCGTCAGGTCCGGGTCCATACTCCTGTGGATAATCCTGCACGTCTATACCTAGAAAGGTACCAGGTCCTCAGAGGGACATAACAAGATACATAAAAGCATGCTAATAAAGTACTGAAAATAAACATCCAATGGATCGCCTGACCATCTATGTGAATGCACTTTGAGAACAACTTTTCAACACGTAGGCTATCTGGCTAAAATAGGATTGGCATGATTCTCTCGGAGATTCAGGGGCCTAAAAAGCATGATGTCTTTTGAACTCCAGAGGCCGCCTAATAATAATAATATATATAGTGGTCATCATGACCGTGCATCTCTGGCGGAGCGTACGAATTACACAAGAAAAGTACAAAGGAGCCAAAATGCCTTACTTGTTGTTCTCCCCACCCCATGCTCTAAGCATGTCATAACCATGACACGATGATACCTCTAAATAACTGCCAGGTCTTCTAGCATGCAATTTCTATCAGCAGTTATCCCTATCCGTCGCACGTCCTATACGTACCATTGGTCATCCGAGTACGCAAGTCCGTATCCTACATGAGACTCACACTCGTGTAACAACTGTGTCATGTCCAACGAAACAGAAGAATGCCTCATGATAATGGGGTGGTCTCATAAAGCTAGGTCAACATGAATATATATAATAAAAATAGAATACGACGCCACCGTCGTTGCACCCAAGTTATTCTTGGACGCGCAGTTTATATAGCAGTTAAAATATATGAACTAAATCACAAAAATAAAATGCATGCACCATATCTAATATAAATTATAGTACAATGGCAAGGTATACTTGCCTGACAAGCAATTTGTATAGTGTAAGCGTCCAGACGTCAAGTACACAAGATCAGAAACTATGGCCTCCGAATAAACGTCTCCGGATGCTGAAATAAACATCACCAACGTTCCCGAAATCAGCGAGATAGCTAGAAAACACTACCCTTTCGTCCAATTTGGACACAGGGGCAAAACAGTAATTTTGGGTCAAAGTGGGGTGCACTTGTGGCCCACTTTGCACCGAAAGCATGCCAGGGGTAAAGGTCTCTAAATGGGATAAATTATAGGTCAAACAATTTCTAAACGTCAATACGAACTAAATGGTACGTCCAATTTTGGATTCCGGTGAGCTGAACACAAATTCGCCCTTAAAGTAAACCGTGGGGCCCGTAAATAGGCGGCTTGGTCAACTACCTCATAATTGCGTGAAACTTGGGTCACAGGACCAGCGTGATACCACGAATCCAATGGCATAAGTTTCGTCGTGTTCCGACGAGCGTACACAAAATAGTGCGGTATTTTGCAAAAGTTGTGATACGGGAACTTTTTATGGATACGGGTTGATTCCGACGCGCACACATATTCAAATCAGTTTCCGCGAAAGCCCACACATCAGGACTTACCATACATGCCTTTCGGTGTAATTGGTACACGATGGGGCGGTCTCGTTTGGTGGGGCGTGCTACGTATCACAATTTCTAAAATTTTTAAAACAAGTTTTTTTATGATTTTTAACCCAATTTATCTCTGCATTTAACACAAAATAAAATAATCTAATTAGCAGGGAATGATCTCGGTTATATGGACTTCACATAGCAAAAAGTAGATTTAAATATGGAGGTCTATGGTGGGAGATAACAGCCTCTAAACATAGGTGGTCGAAACAGTTTACTACAGTTTTAAAAGATGTGGTTTTTCTTTAACTTGGCCTCGATTTCTACCTATTGTTTAACGTTGTTCGATGGAAACTAATTAACAGAGTTGAGAGGGGGATAGGTTGTGATCATACCGGTGAAGACGGATCCGAAAATGATCGAGCGACGCGTCAGAAAATGATGCGTGAAACAGGGGTCATCGCTGTCGTTTCTGCTGCTGGCTGCTGCGCGGTTGCGCGAACGTGGGCATTCTCCGGCGGCTCTCCGGCGGCGGCGCTACATTCCGGCGGTGGAGGTCGGCGGTACGGAGCTGGGGTGTGGGTTGGATGATTAGTTTAGGGTTAGGGTTTAGAGTTATATGAGTATATATATAGAGAAGGGGATAGGTTCTGGGCCGCGCGGTCCTGGCTGCGGTGTGATGAGCAGCGGGGTTGGAAATGCTACTGTGGGCGGGCTGCTGGTAGCTTGGGCTTGGGAATTAGAATTTGGTTTAAGGTTTAGGAATAGGTTGTTGTGGGTTAGAGTTAGATTAAGGATTAGACTTAGGCCTAAGGTTTAGTTAAAGGATTTTTTTCTTTTTCTTTTTCTTTTATTTACTCTATTATCTAATACTACAATGAATATATATATATATATATATATATATATATATATATGGTAAAAAAATTCAGAAAAATATATTAGTACATAAAAAAATCTATCATACTTCTACAAGATTTCCTAAATAAAATAAAATATAATAATAGTTTTGTTCCATAAATTCTAGATGAGTAGTTACCTAGGTAATCAATTCAATTAAATTCTATTTTCTAAATAACTAAGAAATAATGCAATTAAATTAAATAATTAATTAAATAATTATAATATTTAAAATTAGGGGGTTTTACAACTTTTGCCCATACAACGCCTCATACGGCACCATTTGAATGCTGGATTGATAGCTATTATTATATGCAAATTTGGCTAACGGTAGATGCATGTTCCAACTTGACTTCAAGTCCAAGGGGCAGAGCCGTAGCATATCTTCGAGGATTTGGTTTACCCGCTCTATTTGGTCGTTTGTTTGAGGATGGTAGGAAGAGCTAAACTTTAATTTTGTCCCCATTGCTGACTGAAGGCTCTCCTAGAAGCATGACAAGAATCGTCCATCTCGATCGGAGACAATGGATACGGGTATGCCGTGGAGTCGTACGATCTCGTTCAGGTAGATCTGCGCCAGATGGTCGGCACTCTAAGTAACTTTGATAGGTCGGAAGTGAGTTGACTTGGCGAGTCGATTGACGATGACCCAAACGACATCATTTTTCTGTTGCGTCTTTGGCAAACCAACAATGAAATCCATTGTTATATGTTCCCATTTCTACTCCAGTATAGCAAGGTTCTACATATCTTCGCCCGGCTTTTGGTGCTCGACTTTTACTCTTTGACAAGCCATGCATTGCGACACAAACAACACCACATCCCTTTTCATGCCGTGCCACTAAAAAATCGTACGGAGGTCTCGATACATCTTCGTGCTTCCTAGATGTGAAGTATAAATCACATAGTGGGCTTCAGTGAGTTTCTCTTTTTAGTGGTTTGCGTCATTAGGAACACACAATCTTCCCTTTACTCGCATCATTCCATCCGTGCTCATCGCAAAGTCGATCGCCCTTCTTGTTGAGATAAGATTTTGCATCTTCTCTAGGAATAGGTCATCCTCTGAGCAGACTTAACTTTCTCCAACAAGTTTGGTTCGAGGCACAACTGAGCCACCTGTGACCCCTTTTTGTATCTGATTCGGAGTGTAATACCCAAACTTTCGAGATCAGCCTGTCTTCGATAGCTAAGATCCCAACAAACACTCGACTCAGTGCATCAGCTACAATGTTGCCCTTGCCCGGCGTATATCTGATCATCAAGTCAAAGTCGCTAAAGAGTTCAAGCTAACATCGTTGTCGTAGATTCAAATCATTTTGAGTTTAGAGGTACTCGAGGCTTTTGTGATCCATGAAAATTTTGTACGGTACGCCATAGAGGTAATGCCACCATAACTTTAACGCGAATACCATCGCTGCAAGTTCCAGATCGTGCGTTGGATAGTTCCTTTAGTGAGGCTTTAATTGCCTCGACACAAAGGCTATCACTTTGTCCCACTGCATAAGGACACATCCCAAACCCTTTCCTGAAGCATCGCTATAGATCTTAAAATCACCGGGTTCGTCCGTAAGAGTAAGAATCGGCGCTGAGACGAGTTATTGCTTTAACTCCACAAATGAAGCTTCACAGTCGTCCGACTACGTGAACGTTACTCCTTTCTGAGTGAGATGAGTCAGAGGTAAAGCAATCTTTGAAAAATCTTTTATCAATCTCCTGTAGTAGCCTGCTAGACCAAGGAAGCTTCGAATATCGCTAGCTGACTCAGGTCTCTTTTACTTCACGATGGATTCAACTTTCTTTGGGTCGACTGAGATGCCCTCCGCAGAAATTATGTTCCCGAGGAAAGATATGCTGTCAACTAGAACTCGTACTTGCTCAACTTAGCGAACAACTTATGGTCTTGAAGAGTTTGAAGCACCATCCGCAGGCATCCTACGTGTTCATCCTTATTCTTTGAGTAAACTAAGATGTCATCTATGAATACTACCACAAACTTATGGAGGAATGGTTGGAACACACAGTTCATCAAATCTATGAATGCGGCAGGGGCATTCATCAGTTCGAACGACATGACAAAAAACTCATAATGGCCATAGCGGGTCCAAAATGCTGACTTCGGCATGTCCTCTGGCTTAATCTTTAATTGGTGGTAGCTAGAGTGAAGGTCTATCTTTGAAAATAATGATGCTCTTGCAACGGATCAAAGAGGTCGTCGATCCTAGGCAGGGGATACTTGTTTCGGATAATGACCTTATTTAGCTCCTGATAGTCTATGCAGAGTCGCAACGTCCCGTCATTCTTCTTTACAAAGAGTACAGGCGCACCCTAAAGTGACACGCTCGGACGAATATATCCATGGTCAAGAAGTTCTTGTAGTTGGCACTTTAACTCCTTTAGTTCAGCAGGGGCCATTCGATACGGGGCTTTGGAAGTCAGTTGGGTATTTGGGAAGGTATCGATGGAGAACTCGATTTCTCGGTCGGATGTCATGCCAGGTAGTTTGCTCAGAAATACATCAGGGAACTCCGCCACAACGAAAAAGACTCAACGTTTGCGCAATTCAGCTGCATGTTCCGAACCGACGCTAAGTATCCCTCGCACCCAGAGTGTAGCATCCGCCGAGCTGACATCGCAAAAATTACCATACAGGTCCTTGATGCTTCTGTTGCTGGACCACTTGTGTAGCAGAATTCGGCCTCTCTAGGTAGACAAAAGATGACCATTTTTACTGCACATTCAATAGTTGCCAAGTAAGCGTCGAGCCAATCCATCCCCAAGATGATGTCGTAATTCTGAACATCTAGAACCAACACATCGAGCCAGAGTTTTCTTCCTCCAATACAGACGTAGCCGTCCTGACATACTGAACGAACAGGTATCTTCGTGCCCAAAGGGGTGCTAACACTAAGGTCTAGATATAATGGTGTTATTTTTATCATATTTTCTACGACAAAATTCATGGATATAAAGCTATGCGTTGCACCAGAATCAAATAGCACGTGAGCAGGTATGTTATTGAAAAGCAATATACCTGACACAACAGTGTCCGATGCTAGGGCCTCTTCTCGTGTCAACGTGTACACCTGGCCTTGAGCTTGATGATGCTCTTGTTGCGGCGCAGCTCGGTTGGCTTGAGGTGCTGAGGCAGAATTTGGATGTTGAGGGAGAAGCTTGGAGGAGAGCGGACAGTCCTTCGATATGTGGCCTTTGTCACCACAGTTGAAGCATAACCCTTTCTTGAGGTAACATTCGTTGATGGTGTGCCCTGTCTCTTACAGAAGAAACATAGTTGCCCAAATTTCCCTTCTGCTGACCGCCGTTATGAGGACGCTTTGAAGCGGTATTTTTTTTTGCGTTGCTATGGCGCTTGTGATTGGAAGTATGCACAGCCCCGGAAGAAACTGGAGGATACTGCGGTTCGAGGGAAAGGGCATGGTTGAGAACTTCTCGTATAGTCAGATATTGAAGAACGACCACGTGCGCGTGGATGGTAGGTCGCAGGCCGCCTTCGAATTATCTTGCACGACTCGCTGCATCAGATAGATATGAGCATTCAAATTTGGCGAGCCGATTGAATTCGGTAGAGTACTGCTTCACTGTCATATTGCCTTGGCGGAGCTGCACAAACTCGTTCTCCTTTTGCTAATGAACGGGAGGGGGTGTGAACTCCTCTTCAAATGCGCCACGGAAGGTAGCCCAAGCGATCGTCTCTTCTTCATCGCCTACTGAGAGAGATCTTCGATGTACGTCCCACCAATCGTGCGCGTTCAAACAGAGCTGCAGTTGGGCACATACAACACGCTTCTCCTCAGGTACCTCTAGCAATTTGAAGTAATCCTCAATATCTGCCAGCCAATCTAGAGCCACGACCGGATCCTCAGTCCCTTTGAAAGGCATGTTGCAGACCTTCTTGAAGTCGGCAAAGTTGAAGGTAGTCACTTCCTTCTTCTTTGGAGTTTGAGGCATTTTGACTTCAGGCGTGGGTTTCTCCATCGGTGCCGCTGCTGTCATTGTGGAATGGTTGGAGACCAAGGTATGAACGATCTGTTGTAGGGCATCTACCTGCTTCTGTTGGACTACAAATCGGACTTCTAGATTGCCTTCGAACTTGCTCTATCGCTCTTCTGCCCGCTTCTCGTCTTGCTCATAGTGAGCCTCATCTCTCTGCTGGCTTTCTTTAAGCATCCACATCATTCACTCAATCGGGTCAACATGGGGCATGACTCGCTTGCTTTTGGAACTTTTTGAGGTGCCAGAACTACTTTCTTGGGCTTGTACCTCTCCAGGTGCTAGTGTTGATGCTTGCGCTTGAGTCATTCCTTCAAAAGAAAGTAACTTGCATCAGTCTCATAATATATTATGGATTCACTATATGGAACGTATGTCATTTTGGCCAAACGAGTTCCAGAGTTCGCATAGGGAATAAATTATTAAAGAAACTTTTCCACACAAGGGTCAAAGGAACTTGAAGCTGAGCTCTGATACCAATATGTCATGCACCATTTTCCATAGAATCGATAGTCGTCCCCCGGGCGTGACGCCGTGCGTGCCTAGGTTGCGCATCATAAAAGGCCAAGGTATTTTATAAAACGAACACATATTCAGAGTGCGCAGATAATTGAACAAAATATTGAAACATGGAAAAGTTCTCTTTATTGATAATGAACATCTTTATACAAACTCTTGAACGAGTCGGATAATTGCCGCACGGGCTTACAAAAGTGGACGCAAAATGAGATAATCATCCTGTACATTACATTCTTTTACTAAAACTTCAAAAGCTATAGACACATTCGGGCAAAGCTATCGCATTTCCACGGAGTTGCATAAGTTATGTGCACGAGCTCCTGGAACTTTAAAATGCTTCTTCGAAGGCACGATCAGGACATGCCGGTAGGTGGACTAGATTGGGAGTCACGCTAGCTTCTAGCAGGATCTCCTTGGTGCGGGAAATCTGTTGCAACGAGGGTTATTACATCGAAATACACTGGTGAAGGCGTGCTAACCCAACTGTACCAATCAACACGTTGTTTGTGTGAAGCATGCAAGTTATTATGTAATCTTTCTATCTTGCCTTAGTCCATTTTACAAGCAAGCATTTGATATGGAAGTTTACTGAAATAAATATGCCACCGTTCGGTGGCTCTTACCTGCCCGTTTGAACCACCTGCACAATACTTACCAAGACCTTCCCTGATCACGAAGACATAGTTAGTTTGCACAGTTTAAATATACGAGAGGGGTCACTGGCATGATGCCATAAAGGACGAGTTATAATCACGGGACGAAAATGGTATACAACGCAGGTGGCGAGCCCCACTATATGCTATTTCTTCCTCCAACAGACGACTATTCAGAATGTTCCGTCCGGATCGGATAAGTCTCAGTGCCCCAGCGACCGTCCGCAGGAATCAGAAACCTTGTGCACAAGTTGTCCGTGACCAAACGGCATATAATACTAAGTTATCAAACGGTATAGTTTAAGGTAATACAAGTACGAGACAAGTCATATGGCATGATCCATTTTGTATAGTCTCCCTAATCAGTTTATTGCATAGCAAGGTGTGTTCTATACATAGCACAATCATAGAAGAAGTATATACATTCTAACTTAAATTAAAATACTATAAAAGAATATTTTTAAGTGAACTAGCATGCAACTAGGTAACCATTTCTAAGTTGGTTGACAAGCATAAGTAATCCAAGTCTATTCCTTTTTATCTTGATATCTTTTAGGTATTTTGGTATCGTTTGATCGGGACAATCAAGAAGGCAAGATTTTAGATGTGAAGACTTGAAAGAAGGGTCAACTAAATCGAAGTATATCCACTCACAAGTTGGTTGGAGAGAGAAAAGAAAAGAGGTACTTCAAGACTCCGCTCGCACAACGTCTACTACATGATCACCTGCATTGCCACGAACAGATGATCAATACCTCTTCTACTCTTTCCAAGCTCGGAATGAAATGCAGTTTAACGAACGAAAGTAATAAAATCCATCAAAACCATTCAAGAAAACGCAAATCCGAAAACCAACTCAAAAGGACAAAAGCAACAAGGCGACAACGAAAACTAGGCAAGAAAACTTGCAGCGGAGAGGTCCCTCTTGACTCTGCCGCTAAGTCCATCCTTGGAGCACGGTCCACTGAATATGGGAATCGATTCCAAAGAAGCAAATCCATAACGAGGATAAGATCTTGATTCAATCTATCCCGATCGATCCCGAAAGTATTTCTTAGCCGTGCTCCCCGAAAAGGGGGAACGAGGCACCACATATTTCATCGTTCATTGCTTAGTTAATTTTCAAATAGTAGTCGGGCAAGCTCGAGGGTAGAAAACTACTTTTAGCCAAGATGTCTCATAATATTTAGCTCATTCATCTTTTTGCATAAATTGTTCTACGTTTATTAAAAGTTTTAACCAATATTTATTAGAATTCATTTAGATAGAACCTAATAGAAAGTTTGGCAGATCGAGTCCAATTTAAAACACCCTTACTAGTTACATAGAGTTACTAATCGAAAAATAATTATGCCGAAATCATATTAACCCTGACACTAGGGGCATAGCCATTTGGACCCTAGGGGCCGCGACCACGCTAATTTATATATATAGTAATTACTAATAAGAACTATGATCTATGCTCACTTTTTTTTCGTTGGTACTATGTTAAGCACAGTACCATGCCATGCCCCTACCATTGGTAGACATCCCCTATGTATCTCCAACATTACTCTTCTCAGTCTAGAGCCACCTCCAAACCTCCTATAGACTTCATCACCTCCAAACTTCATCTTCCTCAACACCATTGTCGATGTCAACATTCTCGTCGAAAGCAACATCGACACCAGCGACAACAGAAGTAGGCTAAGAAACGGACTCCCTGTCGACACCGATGCCCTTGCTATGACCGTGAGCACGCACTTTAGTCTCAAGGAATATCAGGTAAATATGAAATTTTAGCATTACCCACACTCATTTGATTGAATTCCCAAATAAAAGACTTTGGCTTCATTTGATTGAAGCTCTATTTTCTTCTTCTTCTGGATCATGATCTAGCTAGTATCTATACTTCAATGGTGAGGTTTTGTGGAATAAGCGGTACAAAGATTTCCCAATGGCAATTATACACTTGTAAAGAAAACGATATTAGATATTATTGGGGCTAACAATCGAACCATTATAATATGTACTGACAAGACTCGACTTTCAGTTAGACTAGACTAGGTTCCCAAGTCTCAGTCAGAAGTCAAAACGAAAAATTCAGAGGATCGATGTTTCAAAATCCATTGACAGTAAATTGATGGTGAAGTGACAACAGCTACAAAAACAGTTGAGAGGCTCTTTAGCAAATCATGTCTTTCTCTGCCTTTTGGCTAAGATCAAGTGTAGTATCTGTTCTTATCAGTTTAATATCTGATACGTGGGCCATGTGCTCACCTACCAAATGAAATTTCTAAAGTTTTAGTTTTGCAAATAAAATTCTGCTGTGCTTGTGAAGATCTTTCAAGTAACTGTGGAGCATGTTGCAGCACATGGCTGGACATGAAGCTGGCAATTAATATTCTTTTATAAAAATGCATATCCGTGTGATTGTTAGACATTACGGAACCCCCTAATTTCTTGCCCATCTATCAAAAGATTGGAGTGTAGAATCAAACCAAGATACACTTTGAAACCAAATGACTTATCTATGTACTAGTATGGGCTTAAGGCAACACATTACAACAACTCACTCAACCATCTAACAATGAAACAAAATACATCATATTTAATTTTCTTTTGAACAAGCAATGACTATTTTACTGTCATGCAAATCACTTCAACATTATAAAAAGGCAATTTATAAGGGCACTACACAATTTACTCGGGGCTAGCCCATTGAAAAATTAGAAAAAATTACAAGTTTGCCATCATGAAAGTTACTCGGGGCTAGCCCACTGTTATAATCAGGACTGTCGAAATTTTGACAGTCCTACCACATGGAAGGACTGTCAAAATATCGACAGTCCTAAAAGTAGGAAGGACTGTCACAATTTTGACAGTCCTAACTAGTATGGGCTTAAGGCAACACATTACAACAACTCACTCAACCATCTAACAATGAAACAAAATACATCATATTTAATTTTCTTTTGAACAAGCAATGACTATTTTACTGTCATGCAAATCACTTCAACATTATAAAAAGGCAATTTATAAGGGCACTACACAATTTACTCGGGGCTAGCCCATTGAAAAATTAGAAAAAATTACAAGTTTGCCATCATGAAAGTTACTCGGGGCTAGCCCACTGTTATAATCAGGACTGTCGAAATTTTGACAGTCCTACCACATGGAAGGACTGTCAAAATATCGACAGTCCTAAAAGTAGGAAGGACTGTCACAATTTTGACAGTCCTAACCTAGTTAGGACTGTCAAAAATATGACAGTCCTAAAAATTGTTAGGACTGTCAAAATTTTGACAGTCCATTTCTCAAAATTACAAGTTTGCCACACTTGGGGCTGCCCCACACCAAAGTATAAAAGTGGAATGGGTTTCTATTTTTGGCATTCCACCTAGACTTAAGAAACCCTCATTCCACCAAGGCCAAACCTAAATTTGGAAATAGGTAGTTGTGGTTGGAGGAGTATTTAACTTTGGTGATACTCCAAGGAAAATACTTATAACGGTATGTCTTCGACAAGCTACGTTGAATAAGATTTGCAATTGTGCGAAAAAGATTTAGTTTCTTTTGATTAATGTAGGAACAATGCATGGAAAAATGTTCGATGACGAAGTCGGATCGTCCAATTCATTAATTATGCACTCCGGACGTTCCGAAGAACAAGTTGGTTGTTCCGAAGCACGTTCGGTACGTAAAACGACAACCCTAATTTGACAGTCACGAGTTAGGACTGTAAACATTAGACAGTCCTATATAAATATAGGACTGTCAAATATTACACAGTCCTATATAAATATAGGACTGTCATAAATTCGACAGTCCTAATTAAAAGTAGGACTGTCATAATTATGACAGTCCTATATAAAAATTGGACTGTCAAAATAGTGACAGTCCTTGATATTTAGATGAAGTTATTAATTTATATATTTTTTTATATTGGTTATAGGAACCTTGTTCAGAGATTGTGGTACATCCTGGCGTTGGTGTTGATGTGGATGATATTTTCACAACGGATATTGAATTTGCAAGCCATGAAGAAGCAATAGAGTGGTGCAGAGAAGTTGGGAGACGACATAACGTAGTTATTGTCATTGCAAGATCCATCCGATCTCGGCCGGGCCGAAAATATCTTGAGCTTGGATGCGAAAGAGGAGGTGTGTTTAGGGATCATAAAAAAAAGGGTGTTGTTGAAAAAGAAATCCCTAAGAAAAATGTTGGGACGAGAAAATGTGGTTGTCCATTGAAGGTGTTGATTGTAAAAGTTGAAGATGTGAAGTGGATAATCGAAGTTAAGAATGGAAGACACAATCATCCTATTCCAGGGACGGTTACGGGTCATGCCTACGTGGCACGTCTGAAGGAGGATGAAAAAAAGTTGGTTGAAGACTTGTTCCTTTCAGGAGTTGCACCGAAACAAATTTTTTCTACTGTGCGACAAAAACAAGATGGGAACAAGTCTACCATGAGGACGATCTATAATAGTTTGGCCAGAGCGAAATGCAATAGTATGAAAGGAAGAATGGCGATGCAGCAAGTATTGAAGTTGCTTGGGGAGCATCACTACGTGGAGTACCATAGAAGACATCCACAAACTGATGAACTCCTTTCATTGTTTTGGGCTCATCCTGATTGCACACATATGGCTCGGTCCTTCGCAGACGTGTTGGTCCTTGATTGTACATATAAGACCAACAAGTTCAAGATGCCTCTTTTGCATGTTGTCGGGTTTACGTGTACGGAAAAAACATTTGCAGTCGCTTTTTGTTTTATGAAGAGTGAGACAGTAGAGGATTACACATGGGCGTTGAGGAAACTACAATCCCTTTACACAGGTTACAAAGAGCCGTCTGTTTTTGTTACTGACAGAGAATATGCGTTGATAAATGCTATAGATATTGTATTTCCTCATGCGCATAGACTACTATGCACTTGGCATATAAATAGAAATATCCATGCTCAATGCAAGAAAAAATTTGAAACTGTGGACGGTAAAATAGACATGCTTCGCTTCGAAGAATTCTACAGTGATTGGAGTCTTGTTTGGCGAGCAAGTACTACAGACAGTTACGAGGCAGCATGGTACATGTTCCAACAAAAGTGGGAGCCAAGCAACCCGACATGCATATCTTATATCAAAGATACTTGGCTAGGACCACATAAAGAGCAATTCGTGTTAGCATGGACCAACATGGTGAAGCATTATGGCACGATCACTACGAACCGGGTCGAAGGGGCACACTCATGTTTAAAAAGATATCTACGCTCATCGGTCGGTAATTTTGTCTCTGTTTGGCAATCGATTCATTTGATGACTATTGCCACGGTGAACGATATTGTAGCATCATTTGAGATGAGCCTCAATATTGCAAAGCATGAATACAAGCAAGAAAACCTCTTGGATGGTTTAACCCATGTGGTATCTCACAAGGCCTTGGGGTTATTGTTTGAGGAGATTCGTAGGTCGAAGTCGGTGGGTTATGATCCCGAGGTTTGCGGTTGTTCATATCGACATTCACTGGGACTTCCGTGTGCACATGAAATCAACGAATACCGTCGTGAATCTATACCTATTCCAATAGACGGTGTTGATCAACATTGGCGACAGCTGTCGATAATGCCGGCGGTGGAAGTGCAAGATGATTTCTTTGCGTTGCCCCAAGTTAAACTACTTCACGCAAGGTGGTGTGGCGCAACGGAACCGGAGAGAAGATCCATTGAGTTTAAAATCCAAGAGATTGCAGTCCCGGCAACTACTCGATTGCAAGAGCCATCCGTTGTTCGAACTCCTAAGGGAAGACCACACTCAAGAAAGAGTAGAGCCAAAAAGAAGGAGGAGGAGTCAACTAAAAGAGATCCATCCTTATTTGAACTTGTCGAACGCAGTTTGGAGGCGAAGTCCCTTGTTCGAACTCCTAAGCTAACTATTCGAAGGGGGAAGAAACAGAAAACGATAGATGCAGTCACGGCGGAGGGTGTTCAAAACTTTTATGTTTCTTATAGTCTATACATTAAAAAATTCCTACCTGAGATACGGAACTTCATTTGGACTATTGATGATGTTCCTGCGGATGGCCACTGTGGATACCATGCACTAGCAAGACAACTAGGCTATTCAGTGGAAGCAGGATGGCGACAGGTTAGGGCAGAGCTGTACGAGGAGTTGAAGTCGCGACTAGCCTTCTATAGCCAGATACTTGGCGAAAAAATTGTTGGAGATTTGTTGGCAGGCATACCTTGTACGGAAACAGTTACCGGACCAGAGCATTACATGGATGTCCCGCCTGCTGCTTACGTCTTCTCTAATAGGTATAAGTTACCTATTGTAATTATCTCACAGGGTATTAACAATACTTTCTTTCCAATGTGTGCCCCCCCGGTCGAACACCGAGTATCCACTCTATGTTGCATTAGGCTTGTCGGACAATACTTCGTCATCCCAAGGTTGATCGCTCATTCTCCTATTCCGCCACCTTCTACGCTTTGGTATAAACACGCACCTGAGGAAGCGATCGCATGGACGACACCCTACATGGATGCAATGGCGGCCTATAAGAAGATGATGAAGATGGAGGATCCAAAAATTATGTCGGACGACTACTTTGATATTTTAATCGATTGATACTGCCCCATGTGAAGATGTATATTGTGTTAATCCATGTATGTTTAAGTGTATATTGAACTATATGTTGTACCTATTGTAATGAAAAGAGTTATGAAGATTTTGATTGTATAATGCGCATTGCTACCAATAACTTAGGACTGTCATTATGGAAAACTGCCAGGACTTTAGGACTGTCACATTTTTTACAGTCCTGGTGTAAACTAGGACTGTCAAAATAGTGACAGTCCTAAAGTTTACTCACTGTCAATATGTACATTTATATAACTTTAGGACTGTCACAATTTTGACAGTCCTAGTGTAAACTAGGACTGTCAAAATAGTGACAGTCCTAAAGTTTACTCACTGTCAATATGTACATTTATATAACTTTAGGACTGTCACAATTTTGACAGTCCTAGTGTAAACTAGGACTGTCAAAATAGTGACAGTCCTAAAGTTTACTCACTGTCAATATGTACTGTCAAAATTGTGACAGTCCTAAAGTTTTCTCACTGTCAATTTTGAGGAAATATATAACTTTAGGACTGTCACAATTTTGACAGTCCTAGTGTAAACTAGGACTGTTAAAATTGTGACAGTCCTAAAGTTTTCTCACTGTCAATTTTGAGGAAATATATAACTGTCAAAATTATCACAGTCCACTGTCAAATTTGGACAGTATACAGATCAAAATAAACAATTAACCCACTGACCAATATGCACAGTATACAGATCAAAATAGTTATAACAAGGCAAAATAAACTCATAGTGTCACAACATAGCAAAATTAACTCAAATTGTCACAAGTCATATTCAATCAAACTTTTACAACGTTTATAGTTTAAAGTTTTACAACGTTCACAATTATACAAATCAAAATGATTGTTCAAACGTCATGGCGCCTCTTCGTGCGTTGCTCTCTAGTATCCAAGAAAGGATATTCTTCAGCGTTGTCAATATTTTGGAGTTCGTCATTGATTGTCATATAATTGGAACCCTGGCAACTGACGAGGCTTCTTCCCAACTTCTTAACTTTCCTTGCCTATTTATGAAAAATGAAAATAATTGTTAGCCACAGTGACAAATATCAAACTTAAACTCTACAAGTAGGCTCACCATCTTGACCAGTGCAGTATATAAGACCGATTTGGGAGGAAGATCTGACGGTACACGCACAATATCCCCTCCGCGTTGGAACAAGGTCGGTAGTCCGACACCGGCGTAGTAGGCGAGGTAGTCGTCGCTGTACTCCGCCATATTGACTGCTGCTAGCCGGCCGGTATCTCTAATGATGTGGCGTTGCCACTCGGTGAAGAAGTGCGATACCCAGTTGAATTGTGCAGGTATATAGTTTAGCGGTTTTGTACCGCGCGGAGGAGTTATCATTTGCAAAGTTCGCCTTGGGACAGTTTGTACGTAGCCAAACTGACGTAGCACTCTATCCTACATATAAGCCTCATCGATCTCATGATAAGTGATAACACCGTGATATAAGGCGACTGGTTGCAACGGACGGGTAGTCTGTCGCAAATCACGGTATGGATCCCATACAATCTGCACCGCATAAAATGTAGCATAACGTCATTTAGCATAACGTAAGTACAATATTAAGTACAATATTAGGTCTAAATTATACCAATTAAGTACAATATTAGGTCTAAATTCACCTCTTCTGTCGTCATTTCTTCGAGTGCATGCCGTAGAGCGGCCAATGTGTGAGAACGTTTGGCATCTACCTTACTTGGCTTCCATCGGCACATTCTTGGCATGTTTTCGTCATACCCTCGGTTCAGGCTCGCCCGCTGCAGGGTTGGAAAGTGCTCGTATATCCATGCCTACACGTTACCGGAAATATATTAGTCCAAAAATAAACAACACAATTTCAATTTATGTAAATAAGTTGACAAAGATATATCTATACATGGAGTAGAGTCTGGCATCCGGAAATAGTCTTCGAACCCACACGGGATGCCGTACCAAGCTCGCGGTAAAGGTATGCCAGTATACCGCTTCCCCAAGAAATTTGCTCCACCGTATCAATGTTGTCCAAATTGATGAGATATTTCGCATTTATGGACGTTCCAGACTTATCGGTAATGCCGACAGCCCCTAAGATGAACTGAATATATCCGCGGGCCATATTTTTGCTATTATCAATTTCAGGGGCCGTCTCAGCGAATATCTCCTCCAAATATTTTAGAGGAAGTCCGTAGGACTTCTTGAATTCTCGAATACTAGTAAAACTAGTGGCATCAACTCCCAGACACCCTGATACATAATCCACCATATAGTCGTAATAGTTGATGCTCGAATCATCAAAAGTATGATTCTGCATGGGACGACCATCAACCCTAAGTCCCAATATATGATGGACGTAATCAAGGGTAATCGTCAACTCCCCATTGGGTAGATGAAAAGTGTTGGTCTCTGGATGCCACCGTTCTACAAATGCTGAAATCAGTGCATTATCCACCGTCGTATATGAGTAGCTACCCAAATATTGCAGACCGGTGGGACTGATTTTTTACTTCACATCATCTCCCAGTAATTCATACCGCCATGAATTGCATTTTTTGCCATGGTTGATTACCGTCAACATACGACCACTCTCCTGAAAAGTCAACAATTGGATGAAATTAAACCTCTATGTAAAATAAACTTTGAACTTACAACTATATATAAATGTATCATAACGTAATGTACTTACCGGATTGTTTCATATTTGGTATGCAATATGGTTTTCGATCGACGGTAACATAGAGCAACCGTTTGGACGAGTGTCGCCTGGACTATCTGCCTGCTCAGAAGGTCCCGAACCATCAGTAGGCCGGTTTTCGAGAGTTCG
Organism: Iris macrosiphon; assembly: GCA_036927795.1. Classification (NCBI taxonomy): domain Eukaryota; kingdom Viridiplantae; phylum Streptophyta; class Magnoliopsida; order Asparagales; family Iridaceae; genus Iris; species Iris macrosiphon. The sequence goes on along the minus strand of JAYESA010000008.1, from coordinate 29,022,612 downwards.
TGGAAGACTCTCGACAGGACTATCTGCAGGCTGAGAAGGTCCTGAACCATCAGTAGGCCGATTTGGAACATTTGGCATATCCTCATCGGAGGAGGAAGAAGAGCCGGAAGAACTAGGAGGAGCACGTCTCTTTGTGGCAATCGTCTTCGTCAATGGACGTCTCCTCACTTCAGGGCGTACCTCGGCCTCGCGGATAGTCACGCCTTGCGAAACTGTGCGTTCCTTACGCATCGACGCAGTAGGGCGTCTTCTCATTTCTTCATCCACAGTGTCCTTTCCAGGGGCATGACTATAAGATACAGACAAAAATTAATTTCTATTTTAATATAATAAGTTAATTTTTTCCCAGGACTGTAGCCATTTCTACAGTCCTGTAAGTATACAGGACTGCAGTTTTCTCAACAGTCCTAATCTTTTAGGACTGTAGAATTTCCTACAGTCCCATATATATTTAGGACTGTAGGAAATTCGACAGTCCTATATATATATAGGACTGTCGAATTTTACAGTCCTAAATATATATGGGACTGTAGGAAATTCTACAGTCCCGCTCGATACAGCTCGACAATGTCGAGCAGTCTCGACATTGTACGCCCTAGAATCATGTTCCAAACGACTTCTATGTCTAAACTACATCCTAGACTCTGCCAAGGACTAGTATGCCCTCATTTGAAAGAAAATAACTCAAAATTTTCACATGCAAGATGATTTCTTATAATTTTTGGACAATTTTTCAAATACAATAGCACAAGGAGAATGATGATTTCTACCTTGCTTCTTTCGAGACTTTGGGAGCCATCGACAAGGAGGAGGAGGACAGCGGTGATGTTCCGGCGGGAGGGGGTCGGCTGAGGGGGGAAAGCTCCGGTCGGCTGCAAAAACCTGGACTAGCCCCAAGTATAAACTTGGGCTAGTCTGAGTAAATGTTCCTCTCTTGTGGGCTAGCCCCAATCCTGTGCTAGCCCCAAGTAAAATGGGCAGTGCCCTTATCAAAAGCCTATAAAAACGGACCAAATAGACCCTGCCCTTCAATCGTTTCCTCCATTATCGGTCCGCAAAAGCAGCACAATAAATAAAAGATGAAATATAATTTTCTCCATTCTATTACTACACGCAGATCTAGAATGATCAAAATACAAAAAAGAGAGCCAAAATATACAAATTACATGGGATGGCCACTTAAGAAATTATAGCTAATTACAACGGTTCGGGTCCAAACCTTAACTTTAATACTTATTAGATTTTAACCAAAACTTACCTAATACATTTCTTGCCTAGTAAGTAACCCTCAAAATATATTTACTTAAACGATAAATAACCTAGTAACTTGTTTTGTAAGAAATTGATTATGAAGGGATGTCACAATATCATGTTTGAGTTATGGTACGTTTGCCACCCCTCGGTCAAAATTTAAGTATTACAATTTGGGCTTGGACCCAAACCATTGTTACCCATGATTTGCTTATTGACCATCCCATGTAATTTTTATTTTTGAGCTTCTTTCATTAATTAATTCTTCTAGACCTATGTGTTGGATCTTTGTAATAATAGTGTAAACTCCCTCGACCAGATTTCAGTAATTTAGGATTAATTTTAGCTAATTAGAATTTCTGTAACTTTTTAAATTTTATTTTGTTTACATATCCTATTGATTGTGCACATGTACCTTACACAATTAATTAGAGCATTGCACTAGCTGTTTTTTCCAAACAAAATTCATATATCTGCCCTAGACATGTTAGACTATTTTCCTGAATTTTATACAACTCCCAGATGCTTTATTTTGAGCCTCGTTTGAGACGCGCAAATATCGTTACAAAGTCCGTATTTATTTCCTATTTTATTTCTTGCTCTTTACCCATCTCTGTACCCCTAGAGATTGAGGACCAACAGGCACCTGTTTTACCTAAACAAAAATATGATAATATTCTACTTTGAATATACTACAATTAGTATATTGACACCGTAGTAAAATTATGGTCCTACCTGCCTCTAAATAATTAGAGAACACCGTGCGCAGTATTTATTAAATAATAAATACGATGACCCGTATCACCAAGAAACCAGGCCATGTCCCTGCCCAGACTCACCCCCATCCCCTCAGGACCCTCCCACATCTTTTCTCTCTCAATTCTGAGCATTTTAGTATTTTCTGGGAACATGGTATTTTATCAGACAAATTGCGTAATTACGCAAAATACCAATTTTGGGACCTATTTGCAATTTAGAAAATTTCAGGGGTTTTTATGCAAATTTCCAGTGTGAGGTGGCATCACCTCATTGGCTGGTGAATGTGGACCGTCCACGGGTCATGTGGGACCCACAAATGGCTGCCAAAATATCCCAAAACCCAAAATTACCTAAAAGCCCCTAAACTTCCACCTATTTACCAAACAGCCACTCCCCTAAAACCTATTTAAACCCGACCCCTCCCCCTTTCAACCCTCACAGCCACCACCCTCAGCCACCACCGGCCACCCTACTCCGGCGAAGCCCTCGCCACCTCCCCACCTTCCCTCCGACCAAGTCCCACCACCTCCGGCCGCCTGCTCCGCCGTGGGCAGCTACCACAGACCCGAACCCCCCCTGCACACAGCAGCTACCCCACCACCCGAACCACCCCCACCACCATCTCCGGCCACCGTGCACCACCACCACCACCACTCGACTCGCCCCGACCTCCTCTACCAGACCACCACCCTCTCACCGCCCCACGACCTCCCCTCCGGCCGCTCTCACCCCCCGCAGCTCCGCCATACCCCTAACCCTAACAGCTGCCCTCTCCCCTCCGAACACTTCCAGCCACCACCACCACCACCGTAGACCCCCACCACCACTACCAACCTCACCGCCACCCTCTCCTCCGTCGAACCCCCACCCTGCACCGCCGCCTCCTCCGCCGCAGCCGCCGCCACAGCTGCTGCAAGCTGCTGCTGTTGCTGCTGTTGCTGGCAGCAACCGTTGCTGCTGCCACTCCTCCGGCCAGCCACCGCCATCTCAGCCGCCGTCCTCCCGCCGGCGACGACGCCTGGGTCCCCCCTGTCAGTAGGTATACCCCCCCACCCTCTCTATACGTATATTTAAGTATATGTATGTATATATGTATATATATATGTATATATATATTTGTATATATAATATAATATATATATATTATATTATTAAAAATACTGTATAAATATAGTATATTTATACTGTATATATTATTATTATATATGTATGTATATATGTATATCTATACTGTATATATATATATATATATATATATATATATATATATATATATATATATATATATATATATATATATCTATGTATCTATATATATCTATGTATATTTATATATATATTTATATATGTATATTATGTATATATCTATATGTATATTATATATTGTATAATATATATATATAAGTATATATATAATATGTATATATATACTATGCATTTTTTTTATCATTTATATGCAATTATTTCCTTTACTTATATATATGTATATATACATATATGATATTATATATGAGTATATATATTATATACATAATCAGTGTTATATATACACTACTATATATATATAATATATACTATATAATATATACTGGATAATACAGTATTTACATATGTATTTATTTCCTGCACTGTCTTTCAATTTATATATATATATATATATCTATATATAATATATACTATATAATATAGTGCTGGATAATACAGCATATATATATATATATATATATATGTATATTTACATTCTGCACTTGTCATTTCTTTATATATATATATATATATATATATATATATATATATATATATATATATATATATATATATATATATATATATATATATATATTATCTATATATAATATATATTATATAATATTATACTGGATAATACAGTATATTATATATATACATTTACATTCTGCACTATCTTTTTTATTTAACTATATATATATATGTATTATATATATATGTATTATATACACATATATTTATATTATATATCTAATATATACTGGATATACAGTATATAGATATATGTAATTCCATTTCTTGCAACTTCTTTTCTTTATTATACTATATAAATATATATACTACTATATATACTATAGCTATATGTATATATATACTCTATATATATATGGTACTCTATATTATATATTTATTGTCTTATATGTATATATTTATATAAGTATATATATATTGTTACATTATACCCATGATATTCACGAACCCTGTATGTTTTAACATAAAATATCTCCAGCACAGCTAGTGACCCCCTGTCACAAGCACCCTCAAACTTGACTGTGAGATCAAGTTTTCAACACTATCAGGGAGTAGGCAAGTATACCTTGCCAAGTTACTGACTAAATTCAAATGCTGTTATATGCTATATTTTTCCTGAATTCATATAACTGTGAGTACCTGAGATTGCCTCAGGTACAGTCAACAGATACGTTGACTTGTAGAATAATTAACTTAGTCTTTTCAGACCTACCAACATCTGTGAGGGTATCCTAATATCCTCCTAGACCCTATCACGGGAACACGCAACATAGTTGCAATACATATTGGGATGCGAGCTGCGTATTTGATTAGCTACCAGTACGTGTGATACGCATCACGGCTTAGCACAATCAGGAAAACTCAAGAAAAGTACGACTTGGCATTTAGTTACATTGGGCGGGAAAGATAACTAGTAGACGTATGGGACACCCCCCCTCCATGAGTCTTTTATCCTTCGTACCATGCTCCTCGGAGATGGTCAATTGCAGAGCTACCCGTGTGTCCGGGGGCATATGACACATATACTAGCCAGTCAACACGATTGGTGAATTAAGTCAACTTATGTCAAACCTACACATTCCCATGCGTACTACAAGGTCTTTACTTGCATTTCACTTAGATGGTTAGCACCCTGTATTTATTTATTTATTTATTCAGTATTTACATACCTGGCATGTTATTTCCTGTATCTTGTTATGTCCCACTGAGGACCTGGTTTCCTTCCAGATTTAGACGAGGCCTACTACCCCACGGTGTATGGTCCAGGACAGGAGACTAGGCATGCCACCGAGGAAGAACTAGAGGAGACACCATCAGAATCTACCTGATTCTAGGAGATGCTCTCTTGGCGATGGAGATGTTTTGCTAGATAGACGATACTCAGTCTATCCTATTTTCTGTATTATTATTATATTTTGTAGTGGGTTTGTTCCCACAAGATGTGTATTATGACATTTTCAGACTCAACATTATATATATTCAGCACTATTTCCTGACATTTCTGTGGATGAGATAGACTTGCCTGTACTAGACTTGTAGTATTTTAGGAGAGCGTAGCTCGTTCCTTTGGGTCCATAAAAATGGATTAAACCCTTAGTGACGTGTCAGCTGGCCAATGCCACGTGGCCTAGTTCCTTACATTTTGGGACAGGGGCGTGACATGGTTTTAGTGGTGGCCCATACAGGTCGCGTTTATTGCTAGTGGTATGATGACATGCCCAGCAAGCCTGCAATTGGATAGAAATACTAGGTCTCATCTACACTGACTTCATCAAAAATTTTTGCATCCTGCTTGATTATCAATTATTAATTCCTTGTGTTTTTCCAATTATTCTATTTTCTTCAGAAATATGGACATACCCGGAGGACATGCGATTGATGGGGCTGACCCAGCAACAGACCCCTCGCCCGATGTCCAGGGAACCCCATCCACCCCGAGAGACCCATCCCCGAGAAGGATGCTGGTCTACCCGCCAACCCCGTACATCCACCAGAATCCTGCCCAGACAGGAACACCAGCCCAGCATGAAGGGCAAACCTCCCAGGCCCCAACACCGTAGGCGGAGACACCACTGCCTCCACTCCCGCCTTCCCTGCCCAGATGTCTCAGCTTGAGGGACAAACTCAAATGTTCCAGTTCCTCCAAGCTATGATGCAAACTCAGTGGCAGTAGACTGAAGCCCTGAGACAATCTCAGTGGCAACAGACTGAGGCCTTGAGACAGGCGTTGATGACGGCCTTGGAAAGAACGACTGCCCCAGCACCAGCACCTGTCCAACCAGTGGGCACAGTCCGAGGCTTCCGACAAATGAGCCCGAGAACCTTTAAGGGGCAACGAATCCCCAGAGGAGATCTCAGATTGGATCTCCAATACAGAAATACTGATAGAAGGCTCGTAACTTACCCCCGACCTATGGATGACCGTCGTAAGAGCTTAACTCTTAGGCAATGCCCATCACTGGTGGGAATCCATAGAGCGTAGCATCGGCAGAGATCAAACTTGGGAACAATTTTTGGAGCACTTCAATGCCAAGTACTTCCCTGCAACAGTCCAAAATGCCTTATACTCCCAGTTCCTGCACTTGGAACAGGAAAACATGACTGTTGACGCCTACGACGCGGAGTTCAGCAGATTAGTCGATTCGGTACCATCTTGATACCGAATGAGCTGGAGAAGGCCAAAAGATTCCACTACGGCCTCACCTGCGAGCTCCAGAGGTAAACGACAACGCAGTCAAGGATCTCCTACGAGGAGGTTCTTACAGAAGCAAGGGTGCAAGAAGCTATTGTCCGAGGAGCGAGACGCTCTAATCCAACCTTTCCGGCCAAAAATCAGCAAGGAGCAGGAGGCCCTATCCGTCATCCACAAAATCAGACGCAGCAGACGACGGGGCCCTACCAGAAGAAGGAGCTCCCGACTTGTCACTATTGTGGCAAGAAGGGACATTATATCAAAGACTGCAGAAAGAAGAACGGGCTATGCATGATTTATGGAGCTAGCCAACACATGGCGAGGGACTGCCCGCAACGCAGAGATGCAGTACCTCAGAACGGGCAAAAATCAGGAACACCCGCCCAAAAGATGCTACCCTCCACATCAGGAGGATATCAGAAGGGAGCACCCCTGGCCACCCAGGAGAGCCAGTTCAAAGTCAGACAACAATCTGGAGGACAAAGGCATGGGCAAGCCTTTGCTTTAGCTGTAATTGCCGAAGAACCCGAAGGAGAAACCATCGCAGGTACCATTTTAGTTGCATCATTACCTGCAACCGTATTATTTGATTCCGGCACTACCCTGTCATTCATATCTAGTAGTTTCGTAGCCATGCACAAACTAGTCACTTCTCCGCTACCCAAGTGCTGGAAAATTCTTACCGGAGGAGGTATTGTTCTAGTTACCAACATTATTGAGACATGCTCGATAGTCGTTTGTAGTAGAGAGCTAAGAGCGCAATTTTTGGTGCTCCCAATGCCAAATTTCGACGTCGTCTTAGGCATAGACTGGTTAATCCAGAATAATGCTATCCTAGACTGCCAAAAAGGTAGTATCATCTTTAGACCACTAGGACACCCGGAGTTCGAATACGCACGAGGTACCATCGAGCAAGGAGTAGGCCAGACTCCTAGAACTTACATGGCGATGGAGATAGAACCCCCAGCACTCGTTGCAGAATTCAAAGACGTATTCCCAGAGGAATTGCCAGGCCTACCGCCTGACAGAGAAGTAGAGTTCACTATTGAACTGATACCCGGAGCTGCACCGGTATCCTCAAATGTGTACCGACTGGCGAAGAAGGAGCTTGACGAGCTGAAGCTGTAACTTGAAGAATTGCAAATCAAGGGATTTGTTCGTCTTAGTGCATCACCCTGGGGAGCACCAGTGTTGTTTGTACCCAAGAAGGACGAAACATATCGCATGTGTATTGATTACAGAGCCCTCAACGCTTTGACGATCAAAAAACAAGTACCCCTTGCCACTGATTGATGACCTGTTCGATCAACTGACGGGAGCTGTGGTATTCTCAAAGATAGACTTAAGATCTGGCTATCAACAAGTCAAGGTACGACGAGAAGACTTTCCAAAGACAGCATTCATGACTCGCTATGGTCATTACGAGTTCCTGGTGATGCCTTTTGGATTGACTAATGCACCAGCCGTATTCATGAACCTGATGAACAGAGTCTTCCACCAATATTTGGACCAGTTCATGGTAGTCTTCATCGACGACATCTTGGTGTATTCAAAAGCCACGAGGAGCACGAAGAGCACTTAAGACTAGTGCTAGAGACGCTGAGACGTGAGAGCCTTTATGCTAAACTAAGCAAGTGCGAGTTCTTCCTTGATCGTGTCACTTTTCTGGGACACGTGATCACAGGAGAAGGCATCTCGGTGGACCCAGCAAAGATCTCATCTGTGGAGACATGGCCAACCCCGACCAACGTCTCAGAGGTGAGAAGCTTTCTAGGACTTGCCGGATATTATCGGAGGTTCGTAGAAAACTTTGCAAGAATCGCGGAGCCAATTACCCGTCTTACCCGCAAGGATCAGGAGTTCATCTGGTCTGAGGAATGCCAGACAGCTTTCGACGAGTTGAAGAAGCGTCTGACTATTGCCCCCATTTTGACCATACCATCTGGATCCGGAGGTTTCGTAATCTATAGTGATGCATCCGGAAAAGGATTGGCTTGTGTCTTAATGCAACATGGGAAGGTTGTAGCTTATGCCTCAAGACAACTGAGGACTCATGAGAAGAATTACCCCACTCACGACTTGGAGCTTGCCGCAGTCATCTTCACTCTGAAGCTATGGAGACATTATCTATACGGCGAACGAGTGGAGATTTTTACCGATCACAAGAGCCTGAAATATGTCTACACTCAAAAAGACTTAAATCTGAGACAAAGACGATGGTTCGAAGTAATGACGGATTTTGAGATCGATCTACAGTACCATCCAGGGAAGGCTAATGTTGTGGCTGATGCACTAAGCAGAAGACCCTCGACATTCTTTATGATCACCCAACCAGGTCTGCTGAGAGATCTAGAAAAGTTGGGAATAAAGGTCATTATGCCAGAAATTGACGGCCAATTATCAAACTACCAGCTACAATCAACATTGGTCGAAAGAATCAAAGCTGCTCTACCAGCAGATGCAAGATTTCAGAGGCTTCGCCAAAGAACAGAGGCTGGAATCCAGACAGGATGTCGCATACACGAAGATGGGACTCTAAGATGTGGAGAACGTCTTTATGTTCCAAATGGAGAACTTCGTGAGGAGCTGATGTCAGAAGCTCATAGCTCAACATACTCTATACATCCGGGAGGCACAAAGATGTACAGAGATCTGCGACAATACTACTGGTGGCATGGAATGAAGCGAGAGATAGCACGCTTTGTGGCAAAGTGCCTGGTGTGTCAGCAAGTCAAGGCTAAGCATCAGAGATCTGCCGGTCTACTTCAACCCCTCCCAATACCCGAGTGGAAATGGGAACACATTACGATGGACTTTGTTACGGGCTTCCCAAGAAGTCCCCGTGGTCGTAATGTTGTATGGGTAATCGTAGATAGACTCACAAAGGCTGCATATTTCCTACCTTTCAAAGTCGGACAATCTACAGAAGTCTTGGCGGACATGTACATGAAGGAGATAGTGCGTCTGCATGGAGTACTAGTCAGCATAGTGTCTGACAGAGATACGAGATTTACATCTTACTTTTGGCGAAGTATGCAAGAAAGTCTTGGTACCCGCCTTAAGTTCAGCACCTCGTACCATCCACAGACAGATGTCCAATCAGAACGCACCATCCAGACACTTGAAGATATGCTGAGATCCTGCATGCTTGATTTCAGCGGATCATGGAAAGATCATTTGCACCTGGTGGAATTTTCCTACAACAATAGCTATCAAGCGAGCATCCAAATGGCTCCCTTTGAAACATTGTATGGCAGGAAATGTCGTTCCCCAGTATGCTGGAGCGATGTTGGCGAAAGACAGATCTTGGGACCAGAATTAGTTGTTCGTACGGTGGAGAAAGTAAAGAAGATACAAGGACACCTACGAGCTGCACAAGACAGACAGAAGCACTGGGCCAATGTTCATCGACGACCTCTAGAGTTCCAAGTGGGAGAGCATGTGTTCTTAAAAATCTCACCCACCCGAGGTATTATCAGATTTGGAGGAAGAGGAAAGCTGAGTCCAAGGTACATTGGACCCTTCGATGTATTAGAACGCATCGGAGAAGTTGCCTACAAGCTAGCCCTACCTCAGACCCTGGAAGGAGTACATAACGTCTTCCACGTATCTCAGCTGAGGAGGTACATTCCAGACCCGAGTCATGTACTGGACCATTCAGAGATTACCATCGGCCCGAGCCTATCGTACCAGGAGGAACCTGTAGAGATCCTAGATCGTAGCGAGAAGGTGCTGCGAGGCCAGACTATCCCTCTAGTTCGTGTTGCATGGAGACATCATGCACCAGGTGAATCAACCTGGGAACGAGAGGAGGATATTCGACAGCATTTTCCCCATCTATTTCCAAACTAGGGTATGTCCTAATATTTCAAAACAATCTTTCATTCTCATTATATGTCTGTTTTTATTTCGAGGACGAAATATTCTAAGGAGGGTAGATTGTAAACTCCCTCGACCAGATTTCAGTAATTTAGGATTAATTTTAGCTAATTAGAATTTCTGTAACTTTTTAAAATTTATTTTGTTTACATATCCTATTGATTGTGCACATGTACCTTACACAATTAATTAGAGCATTACACTAGCTGTTTTTCCCAAACAAAATTCACATATTTGCCCTAGACATGTTAGACTATTTTTCTGAATTTTATGCAACTCCCAGATGCTTTATTTTGAGCCTCGTTTGAGACGCACAAATATCGTTACAAAGTCCGTATTTATTTCCTATTTTATTTCTTGCTCTTTATCCATCTCTGTACCCCTAGAGATTGAGGACCAACAGGCACCTGTTTTACCTAAACAAAAATATGATAATATTCTACTTTGAATATACTACAATTAGTATATTGACACCGTAGTAAAATTATGGCCCTACCTGCCTCTAAATAATTAGAGAACACCGTGCGCAGTATTTATTAAATAATAAATACGATGACCCGTATCACCAAGAAACCAGGCCCTGCCCCTGCCCAGACTCACCCCCATCCCCTCAGGACCCTCCCACAGCTTTTCCCTCTCAATTCTGAGCATTTTAGTATTTTCTGGGAACAGGGTATTTTATCAGACAAATTGCGTAATTACGCAAAATACCAATTTTGGGACCTATTTGCAATTTAGGAAATTTTAGGGGTTTTTATGCAAATTTCTAGTGTGAGGTGGCATCACCTCATTGGCTGGTGAATGTGGACCGTCCACGTGTCATGTGGGACCAACAAATGGCTGCCAAAATATCCCAAAACCCAAAATTACCTAAAAGCCCCTAAACTTTCACCTATTTACCAAACTGCCACTCCCCTAAAACCTATTTAAACCCGACCCCTCCCCCTTTCAACCCTCACAGCCACCACCCTCAGCCACCACCGGCCACCCCACTCCGGCGAAGCCCTCGCCACCTCCCCACCTTCCCTCCGACAAAGCCCCACCACCTCCGGCCGCCTGCTCCGCCGTAGGCAGCTGCCACAGACCCGAACCCCCCTGCACACAGCAGTTACCCCACCACCCGAACCACCCCCACCACCGTCTTCGGCCACCGTGCACCACCACCACCACCACCACTCGACTCGCCCCGACCTCCTCTACCAGACCACCACCCTCTCACCGCCCCACGACCTCCCCTCCAGCCGCTCTCACCCCCGCAGCTCCGCCACACCCCTAACCCTAACAGCTGCCCCCTCCCCTCCGAACACCTCCAGCCACCGCCACCGTAGACCCCCACCACCACTACCAACCTCACCGCCACCCTCTCCTCCGTCGAACCCCCACCCTGCACCGCCGCCTCCTCCGCCGCAGCTGCCGCCACAGCTGCTGCAAGCTGCTGCTGCTGCTGTTGCTGGCAGCAACCGTTGCTGATGCCGCTCCTCCGGCCAGCCACCGCCACCTCAGCCGTCGTCCTCCCGCCGGCGACGACGCCTGGGTCCCCCCCTGTCAGTAGGTATACCCCCCACCCTCTCTATACATATATACGTATATTTAAGTATATGTATATGTATATATATATATATATATATATATATATATATATATTTGTATATATAATATAATATATATATATTATATTATTAAAAATACTGTATAAATATAGTATATTTATACTGTATATATTATTATTATATATGTATGTATGTATATATGTATATCTATACTGTATAATTATATATATATATATATATATATATATATATATATATATATATATATATATATATATATATATATATATATATATATATGTATATATATATATATATATATATATATATATATATATATATATATATATATATGTATATTTATATATATATTTATATATGTATATTATGTATATATCTATAATTATATATTGTATAATATATATATATATATATATATATAAGTATATATATAATATGTATATATATACTATGCATTTTTTTTATCATTTATATGCAATTTTTTTTATCATTTATATGCAATTATTTCCTTTACTTATATATATGTATATATACATATATGATATTATATATGAGTATATATATTATATACATAATCAGTGTTATATATACACTACTATATATATATAATATATACTATATAATATATATACTGGATAATACAGTATTTACATATGTATTTATTTCCTGCACTGTCTTTCAATTTATATATATATATATATATCTATATATAATATATACTATATAATATAGTGCTGGATAATACAGCATATATATATATATATGTATATTTACATTCTGCACTTGTCATTTCTTTATATATATATATATATATATATATATATATATATATATATATATATATATATATATATATATATATATAATATATATTATATAATATATATTATATAATATTATACTGGATAATACATATTATATAATATATATTATATAATATTATACTACAAGGTCTTTACTTGCATTTCACTTAGATGGTTAGCACCCTGTATTTATTTATTTATTCAGTATTTACATACCTGGCATGTTATTTCCTGTATCTTGTTATGTCCCACTGAGGACCTGGTTCCCTTCCAGATTTAGACGAGGCCTACTACCCCACGGTGTATGGTCCAGGACAGGAGACTAGGCATGCCATCGAGGAAGAATTAGAGGAGACATCATCAGAATCTACCTGATTCTAGGAGATGCTCTCTTGGCGATGGAGATGTTTTGATAGATAGACGATACTCAGTCTATCCTGTTTTCTGTATTATTATTATATTTTGTAGTGGGTTTGTTCCCACAAGATGTGTATTATGACATTTTCAGACTCAGCATTATATATATTTAGCACTATTTCCTGACATTTCTGTGGATGAGATAGACTTGCCTGTACTAGACTTGTAGTATTTTAGGACAGCGTAGCTCGTTCCTTTGGGTCCATAAAAATGGATTAAACCCTTAGTGACGTGTCAGCTGGCCAATGCCACATGGCCTAGTTCCTTACATTTTGGGACAGGGGCGTGACAAATAGACTAGAGAAACTATTTTTTATTTGTTGGGTTGTTTTTACGGACTAATATCAATACCGTAAACTATTTTATTACGGATACTAATTTTTTTCCCCTTATACCCACATTCACCACAAGATCATAAGAAACTTGATAAACACAAGAAACAAGAGAAATATGGTAACCGATACGTGAACATCTAAGGATACAAATACTAGAACTAATCAATCACATGTGTGCAACATGTATCTATATAGCATTGTGAATAAATATGATAACACTAGCTACTAATGAATAACAAAGTAATATATGTGAAAACTTATAGTAGATTCGTTTAAGTACTATATTTGAAAGTCCAACCGAGATGGAATGAGGTAACATGTCCACATCAAGATATGAACGCATCATTGTTATCCTTAAGCTATAATCTATAAGAAATCGAACAATACCACAAACAAGAGTTGCAAAAAAAAGTAAATTTAGGATTTCTAAATCTCAAACCCTTCCCTTACCCTTATTTTGACCGATCACGATAATGTCGTTGCCCTTATAGGTAGGCCTCGTAAGGAGTTAGGCCCGCTAGTCAGGGTTGCCTTGTAACCGACGAATCCCCCACTTGGGAACTTAATGGTTACTATATTTAGCATGTGTGGCAGTCTAAGGCACGTTTCTCCTTTCAGGGTGCCACTCTCATCATCGATGTCATCACCTTAGTCATTTTTCTCATTTGATTCACAATTTTCCCCACGATTATGTACAACATAACACAAAAATGATAAAGGACATCATACAATGATCAACAAACCCTAATTAGGATAGAATTATACAAGAACACTAATTATCCAATAATTAAATCCATGTTGAAGAAATTATTGATCTAGGGCATCATGAAAATCAAATCAACAAAACCCTCATTTATCTTTAAAATGTATTAGATCCATCAATATCATTATTAAAACCTGATTTTAAGTTTTCTCAAACATGGCATAATTCGATCTTTAGAGATCTCTACACAAGAGAAATCTACATCATATTTAAAAGAAGATAAATGGGCACTAAGTCTTTCAAATGATATATTTATGTCCTTGGTATAATCCAGAAACACTAATTAAATCAAGGAAAAGAGAACATAATACCTTTGGATTAAATTCACAGACGTGCCTCGTCTTACATCTTCTAGATCGTACGATGATAGAAGATATCAACTCGAGAACTCTTCGCTTATCCACCTCGCAAGTTAGAATGGACCATAATGCATGTTTTTTCTTACCACTCAGATGGAAAATGACAAGTCATAGTCGCCTTAAGATTATTTACAACTGTCTACCTATCTGTTGCTTCCTTGACTTCTATTACCCCTATAGCCTTCACCAAATATTTCCTGCTAGAGGAGAATTTTTTTTTGACTCCTCAACCAAGTATCTTCCTCTTTCGGCGTTCTTATTGACATGGAAAGTAAAAGCAAGTGGGAAAGCAATGCAAAACTAATTTAAAAACTTTGATGGTCATGTTGACTAGCACCATTGACCCGATAGCCAGTGTTGTAGGCCTAGGACAATTGTTTTCACAACAAAAAGAAGGAAACTTTTCTTTTTTACGTCTAAAAACTTATAATAAAGCTTTACAATTGATTCAATACTGATTACAATGTTGTGTAAATAAAATTGATTACAAAGCTTGAGACATTGACGATCTGACTTCAGATGCAAAGGGCTCAAACCTCTATCCTTCTTCGTAGATGAACTTCAGAAATTCTACTTGAAGAAGACTTATTGACACTCACAAACACTGGAGTTTGAACAATAAGATGACTTTAGAAATACACTGGTGTAAACCCCCTGATTTTTCATAATTTTTAAACTTGGATTTTTCACAATTTTCTGGAATTTTCTGGGATTTTTCTGTAAATAAAAACAGAATTTTAATTATTAAATAATTTTTAAATGATAATAAACAATATTAAAATATTATGGAAATAATATTTTTGGGTGTAAAATGAAAAACTGAACTTAGAGTAATTTTTCTGGAATTTATCGGACCCCGGACCTATTTTTAAATCACATAAAGCAAATTATTTATTTACTAAATAATTATTTAATTAATTATCTATTAATACTTATTTATTTTTTTATTTCCCTGACCCGGCCCAGCCCAAGCCCGCGGCCCAGAACCCGGCCGTCCCCCGCCTTAGCGGGTCGGGTCGGATCCGCCTGCCCGAACCCGACTCAACCCGGGACCCCTTCTCCCTCCCCACGACTCTCTCCTCCCCGCGTTCTCCGGCGGCGCCCGCTTCCCGCGCCGCCCCGCCCGGCCGCCCGCCCGCCTCGCTCGCCCACGACCCCCTCTCCCCTCCGCCTCCTCCGCCTAGCCGGCCTCCCTCCTCTCCCCTATTTAAACCACCTCCTCCTCCTTCTTCCTCCGCCTTAGCCCGCCCTAGCCGCCGCCACGCTCGCCACCGCCGCTCTCCTCCCCGCCGTGCAGCTCTGCCGCGTCCCCAGTCGCCCTCCGCCGCGTCCCCAGCCGCCTCCGTCGGCCCAGCTTCTTCTCCTCCCTCCTCCTCTCCTCGACGACGAGCCCGGCACCGGCACCGGCAGCAGCAGCAAGCCGCAGCGGCAGCAGCTCCGGCCAGCACCCGAGCCCAGCGCGCCCCCCGGCCCCTCCGCCTCAGCCCGGCCGCCCCCGCCGGAGCTCGACCAGCAAGCCCTAACCCTAATTTCCCTTTTGTGTCCGAACACGTGTCGGACACGAAAACCCGGTTTCTGAGGAGCCCAGTTCAGGTACTCGTATCTCACTCCTCGTAGCTCTGATTTCGATTTCGTAAATTGTGTTACGAAGCCTGTATGACCCTCTCGGTGCCCGGATAAACCGCTCGGGGCATCGCGTCCTGTGGTGATCGCACAACGCGATCCAAAAACAGGAAAAATAACGCCCCGATTCACCCCGGAACTGAGTACGCCCCGCCAAATGGGACGACTTGGTCGTGCGTGGTCTTCATAGATACGTGCGCATCGTCGATACGGACGTGCGGGATTTTGCAGAAGCTGATTCGGATGTGCGTGCACACCGGAATCAGTGCGTATCCGCGGACAACGCCCCATATCCGACTTTTCTGAATCGTGCCCTAACTTTGTGTACACACGTCGGATTGAAACGAAACTTGCGCCATCAGACTCGTAGCGATACGCTGGTCCTGTGACCCAAGTTTGGTTCGATTCTGAGAACGTTGACGAAATTGCGTGTCGTGGGCCCCACAGGTCCCGCTCGACGGGCGATTTTGTGATCGGCTCATCAGAATCCAATTTTAGAAGTTCCGTTGGGTTTGTATCATCGTTCCTGACCTGTTGACACTAAGTTTGGTGAATTTGGAGACCTTTGACCCTGACACATTTTTCGGTGCAAAGTGGGCCCACACGTGGACCCCGTTTTGACCCAAAATTGTCATTTTTGTCCTTGTCTCCAAACTGGACTCAAGGACAGACATTTTTAGCTGATTGATATTTTTTGGATCTGATGGTGATGTTTATTTCAGCAACCGGAGTACCGCCTGCAATTCCAGCTGAAGACAGAGCAGCAATTGGAACCGGAACCACAGGCAAGTGTACCTCGCCAAAACTTGCAGCTTTGCTACCTATTTCCTGGACTTAGCTATACATCAGTGGGCAAGTGTACCTTGCCAAATCCTGCAGCTTGTTACTTATTTTCTTGGCTTAATTATACATCAGTGGGCAAGTAGAGCTTGCCAACTCGTAGTGATTCTTGTTATAGTACTTTACTTGAGTTCTTGTAGATTTCATATATAATCTTGATATAAACTGCTCAACCCAGGACACCTGACTATTCATGTGATGGATTTTTCCCTGATATATACATGGTGATTCCGTATAGGATACATATTCATGACAAATACAGTTTACATGCTTAGTTTATATCCTGACTTGTTGTATTAGCTTTGATCCTGCTTGTCATGGACATGAGACGTGAGATTTCATTGGGTGGGGAGAGTATTACCATAACAAAGGCTGATTATATTATATATATTGACATCTGGATGTGTCTTAGTCTCTGACACAGAGCTATGGCACCAGTTCTGGCCCTTCGAGAAAATACTGCTATGGGTTTCTCCGACACTGATCCTGTAGTAGCCTCAGCCTGAGTATGACTAAAACTCTCAACTTGCATATCACTTAGCTGGTTATATAGTTTACTCTATGGTTTCATTTATTGCTGCACTGCATTTATTTTGGCTTGTATTTTCTGTACCTTGTTATGTCCCCTGAGGACCTGGAATGGACTATGTCCCCAGGTATAGCCGCAGAGATCTACCCCGAGGTGTACGGAACAGGAGCACTTCTCGGAACAGAACAGGAACCTGAGGACGAGATAGTGGCCGAAGACTTCTCCTGAGTATTGGCTCTACATACTCAGATATTTCCATTTCCAGTATTTTATTTCATGTCTATTTCTCTTAAATGTAACAGACTGATTCTCGGATTATTTTCCGAGACACTTATTTGATATTGCTTATTTATTTTCATTTGCATTATTTCTGGCAATTAATCTGTGGATGAGATTAGAATAACCTGGGACTTGTAACATTTATTCTATTTCCTGTTAGACTACAGCTTAAGCATGCCCTGATGGATCCATTAAATTGGATTGTCCATCGGTGCGTGCTGCTGGCCATTGCCACGTGTCCAGTCCCTCGGCATTTTGGGACTGGGACGTGACAACTGGTCTCACTTGGATATGCCTTGATGAAGTTTGGACACACACTGGTATCACATAGACATATACTGGTATTAGAGAAGGTAATACTGTAGAGAAGAGAAAAAGGCTTGCAAAATACTGTTGCTGCTCACTATTGCCCCTACCAGGTTCTCCTCTTTTAGATGCACAAAAAATTAAGGTTTTTATAGCCATTCAACACTGTAACGACTATCTGCTGGAATCCAGAGCAGAAAATAAACTGACTACAGTGAAGCGCACAAAAAATAATATGCATTTACCGCACATAAATGCTGACATATAATGTGCGCACAAGATATCCCAAACATATGCGCATAATATGGTTTGCTCGACACATGGCAATAGTTACGAGGAATATTAAATTCCAATGACGATAATGGCTGTCGTTTTGAAATGCACGACATTCAATGCATTAACTGCTCTGCGTTGGTATTTGAAATGCTCTGACAACTCAAGCAATTAAATGAGAAGAGTGA
Source organism: Iris macrosiphon (assembly GCA_036927795.1). Taxonomy (NCBI): domain Eukaryota; kingdom Viridiplantae; phylum Streptophyta; class Magnoliopsida; order Asparagales; family Iridaceae; genus Iris; species Iris macrosiphon. The sequence continues at coordinate 29,003,966 of JAYESA010000008.1, read as the reverse complement.
AAGTAATGCTCCCACATTTTCTCCTCCAAAGAAAACTACAGAAAAACCAATAATATCCTTCACAGGTGGCCACGTGGTTGACTTGTCATAATGAGTACGGTCTTATGCCTCGAGCCCCGAAACGCAAGCATTAAATGCATTAAGGGCACCATAATGTCCTTATTTTTTGTAACATTCACGTGGAACGTTAGAAAAGTTAAGCTTCAATGCAAATTGTGCGCCAGGAAGCTTCGGCCTAAAATATGCGCATGAAAGCACAAATTTCTATCTGGGTAGCTTCAATCCAAAATATGCACAGATTTAATCCTACAAGGAAAGAATGCGCTCTTTTGAGTTTTAATATTGGCTCCCCCCTTCTAAGTTCTCAAAAATATGTAGTACATTTGCTCGATTTTGAAAAACTTTAAAAGCCCAAAAAAAAAAAAACTCTATTACGTCTTCATTTGACTTGTCACTGAAGTCTAATTTGCTGAAGTGATACAGAAGTCACGATCCACTGTAGTATCTGGAAACTTTTGTTCATTTAGAGGTAGATGATGTGGACATGATGAACTAGGAACTCCGGGAAAGAATATGCTGGGAAAACTATGGATGATCTATCTGTTCAGAGATATAGACTGGATATGCTAAAGGGGAACAAAAGAAATTTTGTGAAGAAAAGTTTCATCTAACAGAGGTATTATGGACATGTTAGTTTGAAACCAAGTGGGATAAATCATCTGTGGTAATCTTTAACTTAATGGGTTTTAATAACTTTGCTTGGAAAGTTGATGGTATTACCAGAAATCACATATTTTTGGGAAAATAAACAAGTTTAATATAACGAACGAGCTTCGTCAGATGTAATATCAGCTATAGAGTCTGACAATGACACTGCTATACTCTTATATAGGATGTTTGTGACTAGCGAAAATAAGCAATGCTCTGTGAAGACGAAAAAAAGTGCACACTACTGGTCACCGGGAGTTAGTGTTACAACTTAATGGTTTAGAGGTAGAGCCGAATGTGACCATTAGTCGTGAGGTTAACCACCCCATGCCTGTCACTAAACTCAAAGGTGGATGATGAAAGACCCTTCTTTATCGAAAGTAGCAACGTCATCTTCTTCTGAAGTTGAGTTTTCTTCGCCTTCATTAGCATCAAAAAAATATATGACGAGAGTGTCGTCGTCTTCTTGTCCATTTTGGGAAACCGAAGCCTTGAACAAGTTGTTCGTCTCTCTGAGCTTGTGTGATAAATTTCTCCCAAGTGCTAGCAACAACGACTCCAATAGTGACTCCGACATTCAAATGCTACCCTTGTAGGATTCCGACAAACATCTTGCTGAAGAGAGAATCATTCCTTGGTATATGCAATGTCTGTGAACTGAGATAGTACAGATATTTGCTCCAGCGACGCATCCTCACGTCCAAAGGCAAGGCGTTCGAGTGGATCCCTGTTAGGATCCATTCCTAACTGATACTCCATTGATAATCTATGAGGTGTTCTTGACAGAATTCAGATGGTAATTGATAAAGAAAATCGAAGAAGACACTAAATTGGGGAAGAACAGAGAACTGAATTTATAAAAAATGCGAGAAAAACAAAAGTGTAGGTAATTTGAAAATACATTCTAAGAAACAAGAAAATACATTTTATCTCCTCCATTCTCAGTATCCTTTCTCCTCTTTATATAGCAGAGGATTGAAGGAGCTAACTAATTGCACGATCCTCTCTTCCCATTGGTTATGAGCTGGCAAATTATTCTGAGCTGGCAAGTGATGTGTGCCATACTATCACTGAGATGACTGGAGTCACCGGAGCCACTCACTGAGGCTCTATCAATTTGGATTGTTATGCAATCTACTAACTGTCTTGGTGAATTGGTAGTATAAGTTGGGTGGACAGTTGGAATCATCTGATTCGTGAGGCCCCTGAAACAATGGTATTAGTCATGACAAGCTTCAAGGATAGCTCTTGATACATTGCAGCTCTGGGCCTTGGGGTTCATGATACATTACACACTTTAATTTGCAGTCTTCTTGCAGTCTTCTAATACCAAGTATATTATGAGGCCACTCCTCTTCAAGAGCTCACTGTTGTATTGGAACTGGAGAGTGAAACTCAGATCTTGGCAAGCTTAATACTCCTCCCTGAGCCCTGCCACTCTGTTACTGTATGATCTTGAGCTGCCTATGGAATGGGCACGTAACAATACCCACCCCTTGAAATTGATCCCATAGGATTATCAGGAAATCCTTTAACCTTCTCTTTGCATGACAAACCTTTGCCAACATTGAAATACTAATCTGTCTCCAATCTGGGTGTATTTTAGTGAACTTGATATTCTTAGTACAGAACATAGTTGTATCATGATGTTCATTATTATTTGATACTTGAAGAATCAAGAGAGTATGTATACCTGGATCCCATACTATCTTCCCTAGTAGATATTCCTCTTTTAAGCATGATGGTGACCCGTACCCCCTTTCATTTGCAATTTTCCCTGTCCCCATTCGAGTGGTCATCCTTTGTACATGTCCTACTTCAGTGAGGTAGTATTCATCACCAAGTTGTTTGGGCAATTCATCAACAGTGCAGAGATAAGCTATGAAAACAATGAAGCCTGTTTTGCACTCTTCTTGCAAGTTGCTTCTCGGATCCCATGTAATTATTATCTTCGTATTTCCTGATGAGCATTGACCCCAGTTCCTGAGATGGGAAGAAATAGCAAAGTTGTGTCCCTCACTACCCAAGTTAGATTTCCATATGTTAGGTTCCCCTGTGCCTGTATCCCATAACTTCATTTTGTATGGATTGGAATTTCTCAGATCCTTCATAATCCTAATATTGCCAACTAAACTATCAATGCCATTACCAAGGCTAAAGCAATGTTTGTTGGAATCACCAGGGTTGAGGCAATATGTAAGGAAGGTAACCTCGTACATCAACATCAACAAGTCTTCCATTGACTTGTCTTCTTTGTTAGTAACTTCTCCCTTCCACATCCTATCACTGATGGCATTCTCAGGGTGGACTTCCAGAACCGCCTTTCTAGTTACATAGCTAACCATGTTCTCTTTACTGAATTTTGAATCAGTTTCCTGAAAGATTGAAGATGTATGTACCCAGGATATCTGCAAGATCGGGACTACATGGTCTACCAGAGCCTCTCCATCTGTGATTTGGGACTCAGTCTCTTTATAGTTCCTTTTATCACTTTGCTCATTTTATTAGGTCTTGAGGTGAACTCAGAGTCAAGCCCTCTTGGTAATTCTAATTTTTCTTCTTCAATACCCTCACTGTTGTCAGATATCCTTATTTTTGTTTCACTCTCAGGAACTGATGTGTTGACACACTTATGTGCAGGTTCTTCATGTTGAGGAACGACTAATTCTCTTTGGTCAATTTCCTGATACTCGTGCTGTTGAAACTCCTCCAAGGGATTTTTATATGCAGAGCTTTTCATATGTGCAGATTGACAATGGATTGGGTAGCCTCTAGTTGCTATGACTGGATGGGTATGTATTGGTATATTTATGTATTCATAACTTGAGGTCTGATTATCAGTGTACTCAGGACTCTGCTCCTCTTGGCAATTCTTTTTCAGTATACACCGGGCTCGGCACTCCCTGGGTGTTCATTCCAGGATACATGGAACCTTGAGAATTCGTATTGGAATTTGGTATATAATTGCCCATAGGCATGGCTAAAGAATAAGTGTTGGACACATAAGGTGATTGATGTGCCACCCAGGATTGCCTGAACTGAGCATTATCATGTTCAGCATGCATGTGTGAGTTGTTGTGCTTTCTTGGATGTCTGGTAGTATTGTGTTCCCCAAATAAGAATCCAAGACTAATAGGGGTGTAACTCAGATGCGAATTGGAGAAAGCAGGGTTTGCAATTTGTGTTAATGTAGTTCGTTCCCAAGAACTCATTGAAGAACCCATCCCTATGTAATTAAATCCATATTGAAATCAAAGGGCTAGGGTTTGGATTCACCCAAGAATTTGGGAGAGAGAGATTCTTGTACTGTCGACTCTCCCTTTCTTCCCTTTCCTTAACCAACTCCTCCAAGGCTCGATCTATTTTAGCAATCATGTTATCAAATTTTTCATTGAATTAAAGGAATTTACCTTCGACTGGCCATTTCCTCTGCTCTTGAGGAGCTGCTCTCAAGAGTGATGGCTAGTCTGGACTGTGGTGGTTGTTCTGGTGGAGTCTCTGGTCATGAACCATGGTACGGCACTCCCGACGAGGAGTCGATTCTCTGACATGGCTGCGGATGCTCTATTCAGAAGCTCCTCGAGAAAGATCGAATTGGCTCTGATACCAATTATATGATGAGGCCACTCCTCTTCAAGAGATTATTGTTGTACTAGAACTGGAGAGTGAAACTCAGATCTTGGCAAGTCTGATACTCCTCCCTGAGCCCTGCTACTTTGTTACTGTGTGAGCTTGAACTACCTATCGAATGGGCACGTAACAAACCCATAGCAGAGTCAATTCCTTGTGTCATCTTCTCCGACACCTCCTATACCTACTCGACACGCTTCTCCACCGGTCGGGGACTATGCAGTCATCGTTCTTATGTAGAGAATAGAGAACCAATCTTCGAGTTTGGCGAGGCAGTCTCCACCGGACACGAGCATTGTGGTGTCGATAATCGTCGACGACGAGCTCCAGTTATCTCGGTGGGTCGTCGATTCTTGATTCTGATGATTATCACTCTCTGTAGATTATAACAGAGTCATAGGGACGAGCGACGGTCTGCTCGAGTTTTCTTGGTGGCGGGCTTGAGATCAATTCCTCGAATTGGTGAGTAAATCTCCTTCTGGTTTCTTACTTTTCTTCAAATTTTCAACTATCGTATGATCAAGAATACTTTCTGATGATATATTCTCTATGTTGACGACAACTTGCTTGATAAAATTTCTAAGTGGAGACTGATACTTTTATCAACGAGTATCAGTGAGTTATCTGTGTCCGTACGAGATCAGGCACGGGCTGTCGGGACGGCTCAGGCATGTCTGGACTTCTCGTGTCTGCACTTGACACAGACGCATGTATGGTTCTTGACACCCACTCTTTATTGACTTCGTGTCTGACACAAGTCGCTATGAACACAGACTCAGTTTGCTATAATTCTATTTAAATGTGTCATATCTATTATATTTCAGTATCGGGTTCATAAGGAGAATACTGTTCTACTTTCTGTTTGAAATTCAAACCAAGTATTGGTGGGAAAAATTAGGGATAAGTTGGGTTTTTGACAAGAGAAGAACTATTATATTTCTGTGAGCTTAGCAAGAATGGACCCAAGTCATCTTTGGTTCAAAATTGAGCCATTGTGTAAAAACACAGTTGGTAAAATAGTTTATATTTCTTTGTTATTAACAGGCCGGTCCATTATGACTGTAGAAAGTAAATACAAATTAGGACTGTTAGCAAGGAGTGTCAAAATTAGTACTATACAAAGGGCCAAGCCAGAATTATATAAATGACAGTTAACTAAAATATTGATATAAACTAACTAAGTTAGATAATAATTGAATAGTTAAGATGAGTTTTTCTAATTGATTAGAGTTGGTGAAAACCAACAAGTATACTCTAGAATTCCTAAACTAACTTTATTAAAACTTAGAGCATGGGTATGAATTTAGATTCGAGGAAGAGCTACTTGGAAATAGAACCTAACACCTATGTATATTGACTTCTGGTGGACTTAGTGCAATCCCCACCAATGGATAAGGCAAGTACATACTCTCTCTCTACTTTACGATATTGGTATTGCATTCATATATTGTTGCACTCTGTATCACGCGTCATTGATTGTGTCTTGATTGATTGAGTTGAGTCGGGAGGGAGGATATTATACAGCATGTAGTTCACCTAGCCTGGACGCATATTGACTGTTAGCACATCATTGATGTGCCTTATGTCCAACCATTGATTGACTGCTAGGACCTCGTGTGCCTTATCCCGATCAGCCCCTACATGCTTGTCTAGTGTCCGATTGCACTTGCTACATATAGATAGTGCATATAGTTAGGTATTATCTCCTCTTTCGTACATGAGCCTATCTTAAATTTCAAGGATAATTTTTTTTAAGGTGGATAGATTTATAACCACCATTTTTCGAAAACCTATAAATTTTCAATCTTAAAAATCACTATAGAAATTTTCCCATAAATCCTACTATTAGTTTTAGTAATAATTCTATTGTTAATTATTAAAATTTTCTAAATAATGTTTTGTAGTTTGAGATGTATGTTACTTTGCTCCAATCCTGACTGGATGTTGACATATTAGGTCTCAGAGACAACTTTGTATAGATTATCTTTATGTATTTTCGCAGTTATATATGTTATTTATTATGGTGTTTTACTGGATTTGTCTCCAGCGAGTTGAGATGTATAATGTACTAAAAAGACATAGTGGACCGTGGTGATGTATGATTGTTCTTGGTATTTTTACGTATTTAGTGTTGTGATAGAAAATCGATAAATACGGGTATTTGGCGACTATTGAGGTTTAGAACAACTGACTACCGCCGATACTACGACGTAGGCTGGGCGCACTCACAACCCGTACCCGATATCGTGGGTGCGGGACGTGACAATATTGGCAAGGAGACGTAAGCCCATCATATGGTAACAATGATTGCGACTTAAAATTGGTAGGACAAACCACCTCATCCCGTTCACTTGGGTAAAGCTAGTTGTGGTACTCCCAGCTTCAGGAGGTTTATCTTATTATTGATGGAAGCAATACGAGCCTCTATTGTATGAAAAGCTTCAATATCAACTGTTTACATAATGACAATATGTGGAGACTCGGCATCACTAGCTAAGGCCCACCCCTTGTATTTGCTAGATTATTAGGGGGGGAAGGAGCAGACTTTCTTCCTATCTCCTGATTTGCATAAACCGGAGGTGCTTGAAAATTTGGTAAAGTGGATTGTCGAAAAGCCAATATTTGTTGTATCATAACTCGAAGTTCTTGGAATGCAATATCCAATCCGTCGGGGAGTTCGACCGTACGATCGTTGCTGTGATCCCCTTCTCCAGCAATATAGAACATTAACACACATTTATCACCAAATGATTGAATGGTCGAAGTAGAGGCATATACAAAATCTACTTTGTCTGCTTCTGACTCCGAAGAAGAACTACTACCCCTAACCGGGGAGTAGGATTGAGGAAACAATATCCTAGATAGGGATACTACCCCTGCCTTTTCTATGATTCCTAGCATTTTATGCTGACGGAAGCAATTGGAAGTTCTTAGTAACATACATACTTATGAGCTCTCACCTGAGCTTTCTTGTGGGTTGAAGTCCTATAGGAGTGGTTATGCATGCTAACTTTGTAGAAGGCATCTTTATAACCATACCCAATATGAGTTTTGTCATAGTAGTTGTCGTATTTTTCCTTCGGAGCAAAAGGTCGTAAAGGAGCATACTATTCCTTACCAAAGTTCAAACCTTCGGCTTGCTGGAAGTCATAGCCTATCTTCTTCATGAGACGGTGTGCTTGCTAGCCATAATAAAGGAATTGAGGTGGTTCAGCATCGTCTACATTAGACGCTACTAATGAGTTAGCATGATCAGAATGCTCAAAATCCAAACTAGTACAAAAGTGAATAAAAGCCCTCCTAGGATAATGCTGTCATCTACACAGGATTATTGAATACCATGCGAAGGAACACTACTACCCGAGCATATTTTTAGAATGCTACACGAAGGAAAACTGCCACCCGCACAGATAAAAGCTTCTTAAGTTGCAATGGACTTTTCTTTATGGTGCGCACAAAAATGATAATTACGGCTCTCGTGCAAAAAAAAATTTCTTATGTAGAGCAACTTGTTGACTCATACGAAGATGTTGTTTGGACCCAAAAACTTTACTGAGAATCTGGAGTTTCGTGCAGAAATGTTGTTCAGCAACATCTGTGCAAGGATGAATGTTGATAGTTTGCTTATTGACGAATATATGAGCGTTGATAGCAGAAGCTTCACCGACTTTAGTTTTAGAATCCCTTCACTGAGAAATCCTTATGTTCGCATGCCAAGACTGTTGTAAGCAACTTTGTGTATTTGAGCCAAAACCTTCACTGATTTTGGCTTAAAAGTTTCTGCACTGAGAAATGTTTCTTCCACTCATTTGCTTTTGTGTGCGACAAGTTTGAGTGGCAGAATTACTACAAGCAAGATTGGCTGCAAAGGAGCATAGCCCCTAGATCTGCGCGAGGTAGAAATTATGTCTTCAAAAGTACTTAGTTAAACTCAATCGTGAGCACTTCAACGGTTCACCTAATGCTTTGGAAGTCAGAATGTGCCATCGCCCTTCTCGTCGGTGAAGAATGTTGTCCCCAGCAGAGTTACCAGTTTGTTTTCACAATGAAAAGAAGGGAACTTTCTTTTTTATGTATAAAAACTTATAATAAAGCTTTATAATTGATTAAATACTTATTACAATGTTTTGTAAATAAAATTGAATACAAAGCTTTGAGATTCTAGAGATTGATAGCGATGGATATCCAATCGGTACGTGATTGCTTTACTCCATTGACGATCTAACTTCAGATGCAAAGGGCTCAAAACTCTCTCCTTCGTCGTAGATATGTACTTTAGAAATTCTACGTGAAGAAGACTTATTGACATTGACAAACACTGGAATTTAAACAATAAGATGGCCCTATTAACATATTGGTCTCACTTGGATACGCCTTAATGAAGTTTGGACACACACTGGTATTAGAGAAGGTAACACTGTGGAGAAGAGAAAAAGGCTGAGAAAAGAAAATGGTACAAAACACTATTGTTGCTCATTAGCTGCCTCTACCTGGTTCTCCTCCTTTGGTTGCACAAAAATCGAGGATTTATAGTCATTCAACACTGTAGCAACTATCTGTTGGAATCTCGCACAGAAAATAAACTGACTGCAGTAAAGTGCACAAAAAGAATATGCACTTACCACATATAAATGGTGACATGTAACATGCACACAAAATATAATAAATATATGCGCATAATGTGGGCTGCTAGATACATGGCAGCAATTACGAGGAATATTAAATTCTAATAATGATAATGGTTGTCGATTTTAAATGCATGACATTCAATGCAATAAATGCTCTGCGTTAAAATTTGAATGCTCTAACAACTCAAACATTTAAATGAGAAGAGTAAAAGTGATGCGCGCATTTTTTTTTCTCCTCCAAAGAAAATAGTAGAAAAACTAATGATATCCTTTATAGGGGGCCACGTGGCTAACTTGTCATGATGACTGCGGTCTGACGCCTCGCCCCCCAAAATGCACGCATTAAATGCATTAAGTGCGACATAATGTCCTTGTTTTTCATAACATTCACATGTGGAGTGTTAGAAAAGTTAAAGCTTCAATACAAATTGTGTGTCTGGAAGCTTCGGTCTAACATATGTGCTTGAACGTGCAATGTTTTTTCTGGGTAGCTTCAGCCTAAAATATACGCAAATTTAATCCTACAGGGACAGAATGCACTCTTTTTAGTTTTTAATTTTTGAGAAACAATAAAAACTTCCACATTGAACATGTTATCGCCATTGATCCTTGATGGCAACACCTTGTGTACTAAACCTAAGACAACTTCCTCCATGTTATCCCTATGTCGAGTATGAATAAGTGCTTATTTACTTTTTCTTTCTCCGGTAAAGTGATGAGTGCATCATAATGTGATGCACTTCTTTCTTTTTCCCTTTTAGGCACTAATAGACTCTTAATGGTTCCAGGACTGGGCACCTCTAACTCCTCATTTAGTCGAGGAATTCATGGTAAGCGAAGTGAGTGTTCGTGCTCAAAAGATGGGTGTAGAGATTGAAAATAAATTTTATTGAACTCGTCGTCAAACAAGATTACAAAGATAATGTAAGTACAACGACGTGATGATAAACCCAAGATTCACTACACCAAAATGGACGATTTGCGACAGTTAGAGTTTTCCAACAACGACGTATTAAAATCGTCGTTGCATTTTCGATGGAATGAAACCATTGTTTATTATTGAAACCTATTTCACCAAACTAGTATATTTAGATTTGACAGATTAAAAAAGTTGTTTAACATCAAAATTATGTTGAAATTTTTGGCTCTTTAATCCATAAAAAAAAGGCTCCCTAATTTTACCAAATACGCACCCCTTCCGTTTTTCTTAAAAAAAATTCTCCTCAACTTTTTATTTCCTCCTCTTCTCTCAAAACTTGTGCACCCTCCCGCTGGAACCGGATGGAATTCTCAGGTAATTCTCTTCTTCTAAATTTTTTTCTCTCAAAATTTTATCTCTTTTCTTCTCCCCTTGGGTTTGGGTTAGAGAAGAGAGGAACTGAAGAAGCCCTTGCTCCTGACCACAACCATCGTGATCCCGGCCTATGAGAGGCCGTACTCCTTCATGAGTACAATCTTGGGGCGATCACTCTCTCGATCTCATGGAAGATGAGGCCTCTTTATGTCGCCTTCAAGGATGGTCCTCCAAAACTCGATGCGGGGGAAGACAAAGGAGCTCAAAAGGGCCTTGGGGTTGTAGATGATGAGCCTGCGGAGGTTGGGTAATTCTTGCTTGCTGTGATTGTTTGTTGTAGTGCTAGTTCTTCCTTAAATTTTGAGGACAAAATTTTTCTAAGGAGGGTAGACTTGTCACTACCACATTTCTAGATAAGGGTATTTTGGTTATTTAGTATATTTATTATTAGTAATTAAATATTATATATTGTGCTACTAATTAATTATATTAAATTGTGCTATTTAATTATGTATATTTAGTGGGCTAGCCTATGTTTATTTGGACTTGTCATTATTGGACACATTGGATTATCATGACACCTTGAGCCCAATATTAGACTAAGCCCATTAACCTTTTCCTTAGTTAATTAAGGAGATTAGCTTAAGTTGCATTAGTTTAGAGACTTTGCAATATAGCCCTTCCTAATTATTCCTCATAATTATAGAGTGGGGGCACATTAGACATTTTGTTGTGACTTGGAGGGGAGGAAAGGGGGGGTCGGCCATATGAGAACTCTCTATTCTCTTTCCTCTTCATTAGTTTATTTTATTTAGATCCCCAATTGTGTTCTTCCCCAAATTGACTCATACCTCCACAAAGTTAACCCAATTCACACCCATTCTCTCTCAATTTCATCATCTAAGAAGCATTATAGCTTGGATTGCAAGGAGCACTTGAAGGAAGAGGAATTGGCAAGGAGACCGTGTCCTAGTTGTGTCATTTGAGCTTTTTATTGGAAATCCATCTCATAATAGGTAAATTATGAATGTACCCCTTAAATTAGACTCTAATTCATGCATTTAACCATTAAGAATCATCCCTTGGCTTAGATCTACCCATAGGATCAAGAATTATGTCCATATGACTTGTATTATGGAAGTTACATGATAATTTGTGTCCAAATAGGGGGAATTACGAGATTGACACATCAATTATGTGTCATGAGACCAATTAGATCTAATTAGACTTAGATCGGGGTTATGGGACTAGGTACGTGTCCACAATTGGATATGAGTAGGCCGTATCATGGTAATTTATGATACGGTGTGATACGAAACTTATTTATAGGATAATTTGTATAATTCTCTTCAATTCTTTTGGTAAAAAGTTGTATTATTTATTATATTATGTAATTGATATGTATAATTGGTATTTATAATGTATGGTGAGTTTTGACACTTTATTTGGCTACGTATCATGAGTATCATATTGGTGCACTCAAGGTGTATGAGGAAATGACTATTAGTGTATAATAGTGTAGATCTCTTTATGTATATAGTCATGAATCATATATACATATGTCCTTATATATATAGAAGTGAATATATGTGTGTATGTGTCTGTGTGTGTGTATGTATATGTTGATAGTTGTATATGGGTAATTAGGGTGTTAGTTGTATTGTGACTGTGTGGGAGAGAGAACAAGCACAGGTCTCTGGAGGAGAGTGCAGTGCTGTGAGTATGTAGTTGTTTATGTATGTGTTGTTGTATTAATAATGGAAGTACCTGTATGTGTGAGATTAGTGTATGTGATCAAGTGTTAGTGAGGTGTGCACTATTGAGTTTATGATACACTTGAGTATCAAACCTGGCAGTAGAGGAGGCCAGTGCATGTGGCACCAATGAACCAATGTGCACTTGGGCCTGGAGCATCTGCAAGCAGTGGGGATTACCAGACTGCAGCAATAGTACATTGTTGCTCAGGTAGGAACAGTTGGGTTGGATCTTGACTGCTGTTACCAGTGACTGTAGGTCTCGATATGTGATATTGAAGTGATTAAGATAGCAGCAGGGCATAGGTTGAAGGGGGTTTCAGTTAAGTTGGAGCCGAGCATTAGATGATAACTGTAGTGCACTGATGCACTACAGTGGAGTGAGCTTTTACTGTATAACAACAACAACAGTAGGATCAGTCTCCATTCTTCATATCTTTAGCAACAACAGCAGTTACACAGCAAACTGAGTTGTTGTGTAATGTAGGAGCAGCAGCAGTGCATTGCTAGGTAGAAGAGAAGCATTGAGTTGCAGTAGTACCACCTAGTAGAGTAGGGGGAGTTCCTGTGTATTATAGTGTATATGAGTGAATATTGTGACAGTGTATTTGGGCTATCTGTGAAACTGTGACAGTTGGTAATTAAGAGTGTACAACATATATCAGTTAAGGTTGTAGGCTTATGAACAAGTGAGTTTGTTTGTGGCATCATGTATCAGTTAAGGTAAAGTTAGTAGTGCATATCAGTTAGCAACAGGGTAGTGCACATCATCTAGTATAGTATGCACATCAGTTAGTTTAGAGTAGTACTTGTATGAGTATGGATGGAGTATTAAATGATTGTATCAGTTAGTAAGGTATCAGTTGCATTATCTAGTTGTATTAGTTAACATTAGTTGGTTCGGTATCAGTCAGTATTAGCTATGAATTATATTGAACTATTATATATATATATATATATATATATATATATATATAAGTTATATTGTCTATAGGGATATATAGAGCATCCCAGTACCTAGTGTATAGGTACATTAGTGCTATTAGCTTATATAGCTAGCTTTGGTTAGTAGTAGCTAGTTTAGTTGATAACCTCAAGTTATAGACCTAGAAACCTAGGTAAGACCTAGTTAAGAACTAGTTTGATTAGAATGACCTAGGAATGGCCTAGAACATCATATTTAGTTTATTTAGTTCGCTTCTCATTTCATTACACCAAGTAACATAATATTCCTATTTAGGTGTGTGTGACACCTGCTCGAATACCGAGTCATACTTGTTACTCAGGACCACATGCGAGTACATTCTCTTATAGTTTTCTTATTTGATAGACTCTATGTTTCATGTATTTAGTATTGATATATTTGATTCTTGACACGATGGTTTTACATATTGGTACGTGGATCTTGGTCATGATATTTTATTGTCGTGGTTACTCGGTGATCGCCATGTCGTGTTTCGTGATTACTTAGTGATTACCGTGATATCTTGATTATATAGACCATATATATATATATATATATATATATATATATATATATATATATATATATATATATATTGTTTCCTCTATTCCAGTTCATTGCATTATTGTTCCTCGCCATATTGTTGTCAGTTCTTGCCATTATTTATCATGATGCTCTTTCTCGTGATACATTTTTGTGGTGGCCCATGCAGGTCTAGCTTCGCAACTAGTGCGATGTCAAGGTAGTAGTACTCAGAGTATTACTACAAACCTGCTATAGGATATAGGACGGGAGGATACTCAATCACTACTAAGAAATATTTCTATCTATTGATATTGCTATCTTTATCATTCAGAATAATTGTTGTCTTTGGAATATTATTGTTCTTCCTTAAGGCTATCGTATCTTGCACAATATTGATTTCTTTGTTGAATCTGTCTTTAGGATGCCTCCGAAGACTCGATCGTAGCGCTCTGGAGCAGTCTCGGCCAGGTTTGTTACTTCGTCACCTCAGAGAGAGCCAGTAGTGACTGTTCCATCTTCTTTCGCTCAGAGGATTGCTTCACCAGTCCAGATGAACATTTTAGCAGCAGCTTTTGGGGGTTCTCCACCACCAGTTCCGAGGACTGTTCCATCAGTCACGGAGGATCTTCCACCACCACCACCCATGCAAATAAACGGGACACAAATGTTCGCTATATTCCAGGAGATGATGGCGGCGCAGCAGAGACATATGGACGCTCTACGTCAGGGCATCAAGAGTGCTCACCAGTTAGCACTATCTACTATGGAGAGGGTAGCACTTGTTCAGCCACAGACCGTACCGCTTTATCCCATACCATAACAGCCGAGGCCAGGTACCATCATTGACTTCAAGAGGATGGGGCCCAAGGACTTCAAAGGAATCGAGGTGATATTGTACGCAGACGATTAGATCGAGGATATTAAGAGAGCCCTCAGACACCGTACGACGATATTTGAGGATATCCTCTTGGACGCACAAAGAGCAGAGGATTACTTGGAACTCTAATCCAAGATGATGTGAGATACGTCAGGAGGAGCTAGCAATAGTGTAGGTCCAGCCAAACGACCCTATTTTCAACAGCAGAGGACCTTCCAGCAGCAGAGATATTAGTTTTATGCACCATTTCGAGCACTAACGCAGCAGACATACCAGGTCCCGAGACTAGCACAGCAGGCCCCGTTGTGTACTTATTATGGGAAGATTGGACATACACGGGAGGTCTGCAGGAAGAGGCTTGGAGTGTTACTCTATTGCGGAGAGCCAGGTCACCAGTTGAGGGAGTGTCTGTAACGCCCGTAACCGCACGGTGCGTTACGCTGAGTCGGATTGAATGAAACAAATGCTGGTTCCATTTGATTTGTTGGATTTTGGAAATAAGTATTGATTGAGTTGGTTTCAATGTGCAGATGGCTAGCGGGGTCGATGGAAATCAGGTATTCATTCAGAACAGTACTGAGATAGCTGGATGGAAGCGATAATGCCGTCATCCTTAGTCCGATCGGTCGGATGATTTGGAGAGCACGGCCTACTCGCACGGTCATACCAGTTGAGTAGATCGCGCTTGCATCGGACCAAGGGTTCAAGGGATTGGCCGTATCGGTAGGACAGGATGCTTAACGGGATCAAACATTGTGAGTGGGCTCTTTTCCTTCTCCTCTACTCCTTCATGCCTAATAATATGGAAAACACGTAAAAGACTTGAACACTTGGGCTGAAACATTGGGAACCACTACACTGAGGCGTGCATAGAGTGTACGTCGTTTGCTTGGTGGGATTGTGGATTGAATTGATTTACGCGTTGGATAATTGGAGCTAGAGTTGGAATATTACATTTGAGGCAGTTGGTTGAATATTTGGAATTATGCTTGGACAGCTGGAATGATGCATTGAGAGATTAGGAATATCGGAAATTCGGACGAGCGAGCGTGCATCCGTGCACGAGTATCACTTGGTCGCTTTGTCTTGCAAAGCGAGCAGTTGTGGTTCGAAACCAAAAAACTGCATCGGCGAGGGTGTTGTGCCGCTTGATGGGGCATCGTGCCACGAATGGGGCATTGTGCCACTGAAACGACATTGTGCCATGGGATTGCTTTGAGCAAGGGTGTTGCACCATTGGAAACACTGTGTTGAGAAGAGGCATTGTGCCTATGGAAATACTTGGGATTTGGTGCCTTGGGCAATATGTTGAAAGAATGGTTATGGATGTTTTGGCTGGATAATTCATGGAACGAGTCTAGGATCGCTTGGTGGGGCGAGAATGTTCGATCCTCTCGTCATACCTACTTGGTGTATGCATGTCACGGACAACCTGTATTGCACAGGGTTTGGTCTCCTCGAACGGGTGCTCCGGGGCACCGGGACCGTTCGGCCATGGAGGAGACAACTGGGTAACGCGTCTTGGGCGCGGTGCCAGCGGTTGGATGCGATCCAGGTGGGTTAGCTACTTAGCGCTGTTTCGAATAGAACCGCATTTGATCCGTCCGATCAAAGTCCTTTATGGCTTGGCCAGTGACTTCATATAGTATAAGTGATGGCTTGCTTTTCTTTTGTTGGTTTGGCTTTCGTGTAGGCGCGGCCACCTTGCCTCGGTAAGAGTGTGCACTTGAGATTGGAATATATAAACTTTGGTTGAGGATGGATATTGAGGCAAGACTGATGGTTCGATATGTTATCGTGCAAGCGATGGCATTGAGTAAGACGGGTCGGTTATATAAATGCTTGTCGTTTGGTTTGAGATTGAATGCTTGCATGCTTAAACTGCTTTACAGCTTTCCTTAATATGCCATTCATATGCCATGAAACGAATCTAGGATTCAACTAGAAAGATCACCATATAACTGTGTGCATTCACTATTTTTACTTAGTGTCGGCTTAGGCGAGTGGGTTACCCCACTCACCAGTACGGTTGTGTACTGACCCACGTTTGTGGGCAATATTTCAGGTACGCAGGCGTAGTGGCGCTGCTTGGATATACGGGACAAGATGTATGAACTGTAAGTACCTTTGTGGGCTAGAGAAAAGAGCAAGAGCATTTCATCGTCTTCGTGGCATCGCCTTTGTGGCATTGCCTCGGGACATTTTATTTGGACCCTATCGTGAGCTTCGCTGCGTATTACTCTGATGTGTGCTTGGTACACAATACTTGACTTTCGCTGCAACTTGGTTGTTTCAATGATAACATTTGGTGTTTGACAACATCGCCTTGTATGAGCGCAACTCCAGGCTCGTACGGCATCACGTCCCGATGAGAACGATTGTCCCGCGGAAGAGCTGCAACGTGGTGATTCACGTTCAGCGGGGACTATTGAGCTTGCGGGAGATTGGGGCATGACAAATTGGTATCAGAGTGCCTAGTTCATTTTCTCGGACTTGGTCCTTCGCTTCATCACAAACTCTAAATAGCTTCCGCGTGTCGTCTAGCTCTTGACTCTACTCGGTGCCGCATTGGATGTTTCATGCAATAAGTCTATATATTGCTGGTTGTAGCTGCATGTTGTTCTTGTTGTGTTGCTTTGGTTGGTTTTTGTTATATCGCTTAGCCTCGTTAGGCGTTGTTGCATTCGTGCAGCAAGTTGGGTGGCGTTGTTGCATTTGTGCAACAAGTTGAGAGTTTTCGTTGGGTTGGCTTGGCTTATCGTTCTGGGAGTTTCTGATTGCATCTGTGGATCAGTTGGTTGGTTAACGAGATTTGGTTATGCGGCATGTTGTGAGTAGAAGCATTCGATGAGAATGGATCGTTGCACGAGTTGCTCGTGTAGCGACTGTATTGGATAGAAGTTTAGAATTTCGGCTGTGGCACATCGGTTGGGCATGTTTGAGTTTGACTCGGGAATATCAGAATAGTTGGCACGAGTTGCTCGTATAACAAATGTGTGGAACCATTGAGTATTGGGTTGGAATACTTGGAAAAGATCGTTGCACGAGTTGCTCGTGTAGCGAAAGTAGCAATCGGTTTGAGAATAACTGAAAGTATTAAGAATGGGATATGGCACGAGTTGCACAGTGAGATTGATGGAAACAGTTAGATAATTCAAGCATTGCCTGAGTTTTGTGTCAAACTCGAATTGGGAAAGGCATGATTACACATTTTGGATGGTTCGAACGGATCTTGGATCCATGCAAGGAATCGTAGTGCGAGTAGCGACTTGATTCGGAGTGGTATATGGGATACCACATATTGAGCAAGGTATTGAAAGTATTTTGGATGGACATTAATGGGAATTGCCTGAACGGACTTATGCAAATGGAAGTATCGTTGAACTTGAGAGATGGACGAGATCGGAATGAACAGTTGAGTTACGCTTGAATGAGCGATGGGTGAATCGAATGATAGCGAGCACGGACTACGATTTTTAGGCAACACATTTGAGCTGTTGGTTGAGTAATGAAACACGATCTTGGTTTGGAGGGGCAATGCAATGGTTTCACTCGGACTGGAGGGATTTTGGATATTGCTGCTCGAGAAGTCAACTCAGGTTTAGCGGAAATAGAATTTTGGGCAAGATGGTGCAACAATGGTAGGCGGATTCTTCGGAAGACGTGAACGGATTGTGGCAACAAACTAAAGGCAAAGAATTGTGGCGGATAGACTTTTGAAGATAGCTAAACGTGAGAGCAACGTCGGAATAAGTCACTGTGTTGCTCGAGCAAGTTGGATGTGCATTGTGAAGTTGGCAATTCGAAAATTTGATGGATTCAGGGCAAAACGACGGATTGATGGAAGACGGTTTCAGCGAGAGCAGTTCTCGAACTGTGGCTTGGATAGATAGCAAGACTCTAGGTGGTTAAGCGGCATTGGTTGACAGATCATCAAAGGTAGTGCATGAAATTTCTCGGATTCGGAAGTTCGCTCGGATGGAATGGTTGGATTTTGATTCAGATTTGCAGATGAGATATAGCATGGTTTATAGTAACTGTCCATCGTGATGATTACAATTATCGAGCGTAGCTTCGGGACAGCTGACCCTAAGCGACCTTGCCCGCCAGATCAGAGATTGAATATGGTAGACCCATAGAACGACCCTTGAGGCGGCGTATTTGGGAATGCATCGAGGGCAGATGTGAGCAATGATATTTGGCTTATTGAATGAGTGTTGGATTTGAGAGACCCTTGGGATAGTCTTCAACTGAAGAAGCAGCCAGAAGATCGAAGCGATGGTGGAAGGTAGCCTAGTCAACTGATGAGATTCAGAGTCGCAGATTTTTATCGATGGCATCGCCTCTGACTCATCGTGCCCTGGAAGGAAATATCATTCATATGAATTGACGACTGTGAAACTAGCTCGTGAAGTTAAAGCAGCGGCTCGTTCAGATCAAATCCTTGCGAATACTGGAAGGGACATATTTGCCTCAGATTTACAAGATGTCTCGGAACTTAGTCTGGAAAGCGTGCTCGTTCGGAAGGCAAAGGTGATATCCTAATGCTTCGAGGCAGTGGAAGCAGCACGAAGAACTATTCCATGCGCAACCTAGGAATTATGGCGAGTGTGTCCACGTTGAAATCATGGCGACACTATCCCTTTGGCGTGGCTGCGAGATCTTCGTGGATCACACGAACCTCGATATAGATGATCACCCAGTGAGATATTTAAGATGGCAGAAAAATGTGTTGGACTGAGCTGATCTAAGCAAAGTTGATATTTGGGTAAGTCGCATAGCTGGGGTAGATCAGTTGAGATGATCGTTCGGTGCACGAGATATATTTGGAGATGTTGCTAGTACGGATTCAGAAATAGTTGGATGGATTGAGTTGGAACACGAACTGATTGGGTCGGTGAGAAATCATCATATTTGAGGATAGTGCTCAATCGAATATGTTGAAATGGAAATCGGGATTGATTCAATTGGGAGCAAAGCAAATGGATGCCTCGAACATAAATATACCCTTGTAACTTGTTCAAATTTACTATCGCAAGGCTCGGCTGAAATACATGTATTTTAGGGATGCCTTAAATATGTGTACAATCCAAAACTAAGCGATACGAAGAATTTGTATTGAGCTGCAAGGAGGATGTGGGAATATGGAAATTGTACGAGCATTCAGCAGAGCGAGATGCTGAGTCAGGATCGTGAATATGAGAGTTGCATAGAGCAGATCCATGGAATTGGACTGACGACATGTGATAGGAATGAGTACCAGCACGGTTCATGGACGAACCTGATTCTAAGTGGTATATTGTGTAACGCCCGCAACCGCACGGTACGTTACGCTGAGTCGGATTGAATGAAACAAATGCTGGTTCCATTTGATTTGTTGGATTTTGGGAATAAGTATTGATTGAGTTGGTTTCAATGTGTAGATTACTAGCGGGTTCGATGGAAATCAGGTGTTCGTTCAGAACAGTACTGAGATAGCTGGATGGAAGCGATAATGCCGTCTTACTTAGTCCGATCGATCGGATGATTTGGAGAGCACGGCCTGCTCGCACGGTCATACCAGTTGAGTAGATCGCGCTTGCATCGGACCACGGGTTCAAGGGATTAGCCGTATCGGCAGGACATGATGCTTAACGAGATCAAACATTGTGAGTGGGCTCTTTCCCTTCTCCTCTACTCCTTCATGCCTAATAATATGGAAAACACGTAAAAGGCTTGAACACTTGGGCTGAAACATTGGGAACCACTACACTAAGGCGTGCATAGAGTGTACGTTGTTTGCTTGGTAGGATTGTGGATTGAATTGATTTACGCGTTGGATAGTTGGAGCTAGAGTTAGAATATTACATTTGAGGCAGTTGGTTGAATACTTGGGATTATGCTTGGACAGTTGGAATGATGCATTGAGAGATTGGGAATATCGGGAATTCGGGCGAGCGAGCGTGCATCCGTACACGAGTATCACTTGGTCGCTTTGTCTTGCAAAGCGAGCAGTTGTGGTTCAAAACCGAACAACTGCATCGGCGAGGGTGTTGTGCCGCTTGATGGGGCATCGTGCCACGAATGGGGCATTGTGCCACTGAAACGGCATTGTGCCATGGGATTGCTTTGAGCAAGGGTGTTGCACCATTGGAAACACTGTGTTGAGAAGAGGCATTGTGCCTATGAAAATACTTGGGATTTGGTGCCTTGGGCAATATGTTGGAAGAATGGTTATGGATGTTTTGGTTGGATAATTCATGGAACAAGTCTAGGATCGCTTGGTGGGGCGAGAATGTTCGATCCTCTCGTCATACCTACTTGGTGTCTGCATGTCACGGATAACCTGTATTGCACAGGGTTTGGTCTCCTCGAACGGGTGCTCCGGGGCACCGGGACCGTTCGGCCATGGAGGAGACAACTGGGTAACGCGTCTTGGGCGTGGTGCCAGCGGTTGGATGCGATCCAGGTGGGTTAGCTACTTAGCGCTGTTTCGAATAGAACCGCATTTGATCCGTCCGATCAAAGTCCTTTATGGCTTGGCTAGTGACTTCATATAGTATAAGTGATGGCTTGCTTTTTTTTGTTGGTTTGGCTTTCGTGTAGGCGCGGCCACCTTGCCTCGGCAAGAGTGTGCACTTGAGATTGGAATATATAAACTTTGGTTGAGGATGGATATTGAGGCAAGACTGATGGTTCGATATGTTATCGTGCAAGCGATGGCATTGAGTAAGACGGGTCGGTTATATAAATGCTTGTCGTTTGGTTTGAGATTGAATGCTTGCATGCTTAAACTGCTTTACAGCTTTCCTTAATATGCCATTCATATGCCATGAAACGAATCTAGGATTCAACTAGAAAGATCACCATATAACTGTGTGCATTCACTATTTTTACTTAGTGTCGGCTTAGGCGAGTGGGTTACCCCACTCACCAGTACGGTTGTGTACTGACCCACGTTTGTGGGCAATATTTCAGGTACGCAGGCGTAGTGGCGCTGCTTGGATATACGGGACAAGATGTATGAACTGTAAGTACCTTTGTGGGCTAGAGAAAAGAGCAAGAGCATTTCATCGTCTTCGTGGCATCGCCTTTGTGGCATTGCCTCGGGGCATTTTATTTGGACCCTATCATGAGCTTCGCTGCGTATTACTCTTGTCACGCCCCAGTCCCAAAATACGTAGGACTAGGATACGTAACGATGCCAGCCGCCCGTATATATGGCAACTCCAATATATGGAAACCATATATACGTGCGTACGCTGTATAATGAACAACAATTCACCAGTGGTATAATTAATCACAAGTCACAGGGTAATATCTAAATCTCATCCACAGAATCAAATATGAATAAATAATAACCATGTAGCTAGATCTCAATGATAAGTATCTAAAGAATGACAGTCGGATGGAAATAAATCTACTGCAGAAATAGAATATGAAAATGAACCAGATACACACCATATAAGAACCACATCTGACAATCACGAGGCTCGAAGAGAAGACCTCCTCGGGATATACGTAACCTGTCCGGATCTGTGCTCCTGTGAATACTCAAGAACATACACACCTGGCAGGGAACCAGGTCCTCAGAGGGACATAGCAAGATACATAAAATGACATGCCATAATGTAAATACTGAATAAATAAATGGGGTGTACTAACCATCTAAGTGAATGCAATTTAAAGACCTTGTAGTACGCATGGGAATGTGTGGCTAGACATATGCTGACGTAATTCACCAATCGTCGGGACTGGCTAGTATATGTGTCATATGCCCCCGACTCAGGGAACTCTGCAATCGTCCATCTCCGAGGAGCATGGATCGAAGGATAAAGACTCAATGAAGGGGGTGTCCCATACGCCTACTAGATGTCTTCCCCGCCCAATATAGATGTACAAGTCGTGAAAACGACGTGGACACCTCCTACTATGATGCAAGTCTCAATAAAATAAACAACTGGGCTAAATACCGCTACACGTGTTGCTCACACTGATGGCCAGTCGCGCATGAGGCACGCGTCCCTACATGTACTCACTCTGTGACGTGTAATGATACGTGTCAAGGCCTGAGAAGTTATATCAATAACTTCACAACTTTAGGTGGGTCTACTAGACCCTAGGTCCGACACAAGTCCTAACGTCAACGCCTTCGTTGACTGCACCCGAGTCTGCTCGGACGCGCACATTTATATAATATTAAATAAATAGACATGTAACTAACAATAAATGAATTTAAACAGTACAACAAGGCAAGGTATACTTGCCTGGCAGGAGAGCTGCAAATATAATGTCCCGATGTCAAATACCAAGTGTCAGAAACTATGACCTCAGAATAAATGTCTCCAGATGCTGAAATAAATATCACCAATAGTCTCAGAAAATATCAAATAGCTAGAAATGCCTGTCCTTTCGTCCAATTTGGACACATGAGCAAAAATGACAGTTTCTGGTCAAAGCGGGGTCCACATGTGGGCCGCTTTGCACCGGAAAACGTGCCAGGGTCAAAGGTCTCCAAATTCGCCAAACTTAGTGTCAACAAGTCAGGAACGATGATACGAACCCAACGGAACTTCCAGAATTGGATTCCGATGAGCCGGTCACAAAATCGCCCGTCAAGTGGAGCCGGTGGGGCCCACGATACGGGATTTTGCCAACGTTCTCAGAATCGAACCAAACTTGGCTCACAGGACCAGCGTATCGCTACGAGTCCGATGGCGCAAGTTTCGTCTCGATCCGACGAGTGTACACAAAGTTGCAGCGTGTTCCAGAACTGACGGATACGGGACGGTGTCGGCGGATACGCGTTGATTCCGGTGTGCACGCACATCCAAATCAACTTCTCCGAATTCCTACACGTCCGTATCAACGTCGCGCACGTTTTGGTAAAGACCACGTGCGACCAAGTCGTCCCGTTTGGCGGGGCGTACCCAGTTCCGGGGTGAATCGGGTCGTTGTTTTTTTCTGTTTTTGGATCGCGTGCCGCGATCGCCACAGGACGCGATGCTCCGAGCGGGTTGCACGGGCACCGAGGTGGTTACATAGTCTACATGACGCAACTGACGGAATCGGAAACTGAGCTACGAGGTGAGAGATAAATATACCTGAACAGGGCTCGAGAAACAGCGTTTTCTCGTGTCCGTGCGTCACTTCGTGTCCGGTACTGTTGCTGTGTCCGTGTCCACCGTTGCTCGCCCTAGGGTTTCAGCTGTGGCGGACACGGCGGAGGCGGCCAGGGACCGTGGAGGTCAGGGGAAGTCGCTGCGGTTCTCCGGCGAGGTCGGCGGAGCTACGGCTGACCGGTCGGGGAGTGGCGGGGAGGTGCTGTGGGAAGAGAGGAGGAGTAGGTGGTGGAGCTTGGGCTGTGGCGTCACCGCGGGGAGAGGTCGACGGCCGGAGAGAGGGGGGTGGCAGCGGCCTGGGGAAGGTGGAGGAAGGAGGGGGAGAGAGGAAGCTGGTGGTGGAGGATGGTGGTGGCGGCTGAGAGAGGGGAGGAGGAGGAAGTCGTGAAGGAGAAGAGGAGGAGAGAGGAGGAACGGCCTGAGCGGGGGGGGGGGGGTCGGCTCCGCCGCGGGCGGGGCTCCGGCGGCCAGCGGCCGGCGGGGGGGGGGACGCGGCGGTCGGGGGGGAAAGGGGGCTCGGGTGACTGGGAAAGAGAAGAGGGGCGGAGGAGAGAGGCTAGCGGGGCGGAGCTCGCCGCGGGAAGGGAGCTCCGGCGGGCGGAGGCGCGGGCGACTCCGGCGAGGGAGTCGCCGCCGGCGAGGAGGGGGGGGTCGGCTGTAGAGTTAGGGGATGGGTTTATTTAGGATTTTTTTTTTCTTTTCTTTTTCTTTTATAAAAGTTTTTATTAATAAATAAATGAAAATATCTATAGATATTTTAGGATATTTTAGGATATTTTCGGGATCTTTTCGGGATATTTCCGGGATCTCTTCGGGTGGGTCCCGCGTCCAAATGGATGGCGCAGGTTCACCGGCCAGTGAGGGGGTGACACTTCGCACGAAATTTGCAGGGAAGTCCCTGTAATTTCATAAATTGCATAATAGTCCTATTTTCGGGAATTTGCGCAATTTACGAAATTGTCTGGAAAACACCCGATTCCTGAAAATGCTAAAATTCACAGAATTGAAGGGAAAAGCTGTGTGAGGGTCCCGGGGGTATGGGGGTGAGTCTGGGCAGGGGTTGGACCTGGTTTCTGGGTGATACGGGTCATCGTATTTATTAATTAATAAATATTGCGCACGGTGTTCTCTAATTATTTAGAGGCAGTTAGGGTCATAATTTTTCTACGATGTCAATACACTAAATGTAGTATACTCAGTGTAGAAAATTAACGTATTTTTGTTTGGGCAGAACAGGTGCATGTTGGGCCTCAAATCTCTAGGGTACAGAGATGGGTAAAGAGCAAGAAAATAAAATAGAAAATAATTACGGACTTTTGTAACGATAGTTGTGCGTCTCAAACGAGGCTCAAAAAGAAGCATCTGGGAGTTGCACAAAATTCAGAAAAATAGTCTAGCATGTCTATGACAGGTATGTGAATTTTGTTCGGGGATAACAGTCAAGGTAAAGCTCCAAATAATTAGGTGATGGACAGGTGCACATGTCAATAGGATATGTAAGCAAAATAATTTAAAATATTGCCCTAAATCCTAAATTGTTAAAATAATCCTAGAAATACTGAAATCTGGTCGAGGGGGTTTACAACTCTGATGTGTGCTTGGTACACAATACTTGACTTCCGCTGCAACTTGGTTGTTTCAATGATAACATTTGGTGTTTGACAACATCGCCTTGTACGAGCGCAACTCTAAGCTCGTACGGCATCACGTCCCGATGAGAACGATTGTCCCGCGGGAGAGCTGCAACGTGGTGATTCACGTTCAGCGGGGACTATTGAGCTTGCGGGAGATTGGGGCGTGACAGTGTCGAGTGGCTCCGGTTTAAGCATGCCAGGGAGCAGCACCGGCACAGAGAGCACCAGTGAGGCTAACTATGGGACAGCAGAGGGGACCTCCTTTACAGACTCAGCATCAGCAGCAGCAGCACCAACACCAGCAAAGAGGTGCACCGTGAGGGCGAGCTTTTGTCATGACATTTGAGGAGAAGGAGAATGTCAGAGATGTGATATCAGGTTCAATTCTTCTTGATTCAATTCCATCTTATACTTCATTTGATTATGGTGCTTCCCATTATTTTGTATCTGTATCTTTTGCTCTTAAGCATCGATTAGAGTCTGAATCTTTGGCTAAGACTTACAAGATCACGACTGGGGGAGGCATTATCCTAGTCAGTGATATTTGCAAGGATCAAAGAGTTATACTGGGAGGCCAGGAGTTGAGCACGTGCTTACTCGTAATGCCACTTCTGAGATATGCTATTTTACTCAGGATAGATTGGTTGAGTAGGTACCATGATAATATAGAGTATCGTGGAGGCAGAGTTTTATTTCGACTGCCAAGAGAGCCAGAGTTTGAGATTGCCAAATGAGCAACGGAGCGGAGCGATGATGCCATCTGTGGAGCCATGGTGGAAGAGAAGGAGTTGTCACATCCGTTGATAACAGAGTTCATGGATATTTTTGGGAGAGTTTGTCGAGTTTGCCACCAGACCGAGATATTGAGTTCTTTATAAATTTGGTGTCAGGCGTAGAGCTAATATCTTAGCACGTCTATAGAGTTAACAATAGTTAACTGGTAGAATTGAAGAAACATTGGATGAGTTACAGGACAAAGGTTTCATTCGATCCAGTTTATCACTATGGGGTACTTCGGTATTGTTTGTACTGAAGAATGATGGATCGGTACACATGTGTATCGACTATAGGGCTCTGAATAACCTTACTATCAAGAACAAATATCCACTATCGAGGATTGATGATCTCTTCGATCAGTTGAGCGGAGCGAAGGTATTTTCAAAGATAGACTTGAGGTCAGGTTACCACTAGGAGAATGTAAAGAAGGAAGATATTTCGAATACAGCTTTTCGGACTCGGTACGGCCAATTTGAGTTTATGGTGATGTCGACTAATGCCCCGACGGTATTCATGAATCTGATGAACAAAATGTTCCACCAGTAGCTTGATAAGTTTGTGGTGGTATTTATTGATGATATTCTAATATATTCGAAGACCCGGAGGAGCATGAGGAGTATCTGAGGATAGTTATAGAGACTCTTAGGAAGAAGAAGCATTATGGCAAACTTTTAAAGTGTGAGTTCTTTCTTGACAAGGTTGAATTCCTTGGTCATGTGATTACAGGTGACGGGATCTTGGTGGACCCGAAGAAGATTTCAACAGTGGAATCGTGGGCTACTCCGAGTTCAGTGGCAGAGATCAGTTTTCTGGGGCTAGTAGGTTATTACCGAAAGTTTATACAGGACTTCTCCAGGATTGCAAAGCCGATGACTAGGCTGACCACGAAGGATATGGAGTTCGTCTAGATAGAGGAGAGTCAAACCACTTTTGAGGAGCTGAAGAACAGGTTAACGACAGATCCCTTGTTGACGTTGCCATCAGGATCAAGTGGATTAACTATTGTCACGACCCGCACCCAGTTTAGGGGCACGAGTACGTGGGTACGTCCAGCCTACGCCGCAGTATCGGCGGTAGAACGCTGTCTAGGTCATGTAACTATCTAATCAAACTCACGTGAATACCCAACTCCATAAGAAGACGTGGATATCATAAAATAATGCTGGAAATACTCAATCACATAAACTAAAGCACGATGAGATATCAAGGCAAGCAAGAAATACAAGACAAGTCTAACGACAAAATAATCATACCTGCAATTATTAACTTCCAATCCCCAAGTGTGTCAGAAACCAGTCTACTAAGGTCACAGTCTGAAAAAATATTTTTCAGTCAGGAAGGAGCAAAGTACATCTCTAAATAGCAGTTCTATATTAATGATATAAACTATGTAGCAGTTCTAGATGGAAATATACCAGAAGCATGTATAGGTACGAGAAATAAAAGAAATACTGGAAATACTGTAAGTAAATGCAGGAGAAGAAACAATATGTCCATTAGCAAGAACCTATGACTAAGTGTATGAGTACTAGCTTTAACATGTGATCGGCTTGGGAACTTGATCAGGCTGGTTACATGTGATTAGCTATGATTCTTGTAAGGTCAGGCTAACCGTTGGTTAGCTATGATGCATGTAGAGGTCAGGCTAATCACACGTAACAGCTATGAAGCATGTAAATGGTCAGGCCGCACCCGACGTGAGATGTGGGGTGAGCTATGATGCATGTAAGGTTGGGTATGATCACATATCTACACTAAAATACTCTCCACCCCCGACTGGTATAGTAGATCCAATCATGGTACGCTATGGCACGGGATTCCCTAAGGAGGTAGCAAGTCTTCCCGGAAATCAGTGTCTGTACATGCACAAGATAACAAGGAAACAAGTCTTGTACAAGCTACACCATGAATAAGGAATAACATCTCATGACGAGATCCGTGTATACCAATCCGTGTAACCAACGTGTCAAGAGCATGGATATCTACACTAGATACAGTGAACATAGGAGATATCATAAATTAGAAACTAATCAGAGAATGTACTCGCCTTGGGTTCTTAGCTGTCAATACCAATGTCCTGTCCCAGAGTATCGTCTGGAGAATCCGACAGTCCTATAAACATATAATAGTATCACTTGTATCAGATGCTACACTAACACACAATAGAAATACACCGGCCTCAGGGCTATGCCAGGCATGGCTCTAGTCAACTAGGGTATTTTTAGTAGGGATACGTATATAATACACATTTACACTCAGAGTATATACCAATAAAAACGTATATAATATATATATATGTAAGTGTCTATTAGTAATTGTACAAAATACATATATGTGTATATACACTAAATAGATGTATATAAATATATTTTTATATACCAAAATACATATTTGTATATATATATCAATCAAATATTTATATATATATATATATATATATATAACTAATCAGAGAATGTACATAATTCCACACTTCTCAAGGTGATCCCAATGAAGTAGCAGTTAGTTCCAATGAGTCCGGAGCAGTCCAAATAGCTAGAAACTATATAAAGAAGTCCAAGATCGGAGTTCGGCACGAAAATCGAGATAAGGATACCAGGCTAATAGGGGAAAGGGTCGTTTGTTTGTAATTAAGGTAACACCTTAATTTAATAAAAATTATTTCAAATTTATTTTGAACAATAATTACAAATAAAAGTTTATTTATAAAAAAATTTAGAATTTATGTAAAAGCCATCATATATTTTTACATCTATAGTAAAAATTGGTTACCAGCCCAATTAAACAAATTTTGATCTTATTTTTATTATTGAAACTATATTTTTAATTAATAATATAAACCCCAAAAATTATTATATTTTTGCATAACAAAAACCCTTTTAATTTATAACTAAACTAATTACATGAATTTACTAAACTAAATATATTTAATTACTAACTAATTACATATACTAAACTGATTATATATATTAAACTAATTATATATACTAAACTAATTATATATACTAATTAACTACTCTTAAAATTAACTAATACAGTGAACTGAACCAAAGAAAGAGGAAGAGGGAAAACGGAGAGGGAACTCACGATGGGGGTCTTCCGGCGTCGGCGGAGGGGTCTCGCCGGGGCAGGGCGTCGGCGGTCTAGCGATCGTCTCGGGCGGCGGCGGTCGAAGCTCGAGAGCGGCGGCGTCGAACTCGGCGACGGCAGCGGAGCTCGACGACGGCTGGATCTCTTGTGGCGGCGAAGCTCCGGTGAGGAAAGCGGCGGCCACGGCTCGACGGATCTGAGGCGGCCACGGCTCGACGCGGGTGAGGAGGTCCGAGGCGGCGGCGGTGGAGTGTTCTGCTGTGGCGACGGTCGACGGATCCGCTCGTCTCGTCGGCCACAGACGCTCGACGCCGAGGAGGAGATCTCAGTCGCCGGCGGCGGTCGAAATCTAGGTTAGGGTTTTGGGTTTGCTGTATCGGGGTAGATCGTGTCCGAGGCTGGACACGATGGTGGTGGTGTGGTATGGATGTGTCCAGATGGTGGACACGAGGATGATGTTTGCTGTGGTGGAGGTGGATGTGTCCGGGTGTGTCGGACACGAAAATCTGGTTGTAATGTTGTAACCAGACACAGGAAATGAATGGATACGATAGGACACCCGGGGTCGGACCCGAGGCCCACACGGCTGACACGGTAATGCTGGGCACACGGACACGAGCACACAAAACAATGGTGATGGCTTGTTGGCTTGTGGGAATTTGTGAAGGCTAGCTAGGGTTTCTTGGGAATGGTGTGGTGAGAGTCTTTAAATAAGGAGAGAGGGTGTGGGATAAAGGGTGAGGATTGGCCCAAAATGAATGGTCCAGATTATATAAATGAGTTTTTCATGTGAGAAAAATGAGGGTGTGAATGGGAGACGGTAAACTGGTAAATTTAATAGAAAAATATAATTTAAGAAAATGTTTTAAGAGGCTTCTAAGGCTAACTGATTCCAAATTAGCTACTAATTAAACCCGTATTTCAAAACCCTAGAAAATATGTAATTTATTTATTTA